>WKFP01014112.1:240140-268392 GCA_011057875.1 Pterocles orientalis
GAATTGATAAGAGAAGAACGTTTATAGTTATTGCTAGGATGTTGCTATTTGTTCTCAAGGACATACATTCAGCCTTTTGTGGGGGAAGAGACAGTCTGGCTTCTAGCCTGGGATTTGCTTTTAGGTAAAGATTGAGAAGCAGACTGACCAATTATTCCATCCCATGCACGTCATACCCAGTATATAGAAGAAGACTCTTCTAGGAGTACTGGCTTTTTCACTTCCAGATTCGTCTCGCTTTGGGGAGCCTGCGTTCGCTCTCACAAGGCCTTTCCTCCCCCCTCCCCTCACGGTCGCCGTTAGCTCTCGGCCCGGGACACTCGTTTATCTCCGTTCAGTGAGTTTTGGCATCCTCCCTCTCCCGGAGGATCGTTAGCTGTTTTTTTTTCCCTTGCTTCGGTCAGCTCTCGGGTTGGGACACTTGGGCTGTTATCTCCGTTCCGTGAGTGCCTCCGGGAGCGGCGCACCCCCTCCCCCCCCTTTTTCGGGGGAATCGTCTGTGCGGTTTCTGGGGATCATTAGCCAGCAACAGGCTGAGCCTTTTCAGGAGGGCAGTATCATTGTGTATCACCCATTCCCTCCCTCCTCCGGGGTCATTGGCTGGGAGTGGGCTGGGCCTTTGGTGATCAGGTGGGGAGGGGCAGTATCACTGTGTATCACATTGCATATTTGTATATAGTATTATTTCCAGTATTATTGTAGTTTAGTTATTAAATTGTCCTTATCTCAACCCATGAGTCCTCTTTGCCATTTACCTCTTTAATTCTCTCCCCTATCATTGGGTGGGGGCAGGGACTGTGTGAGTGGGTGTGTGTGGTTTGGCCCCCAGCCAAGGGCTAACCCACCACAGCATGGCCTCACATTCCCTCATGAGACATGTGCCCAAAGTCTCAGTTTCTGTAAGCACACAACTTGCTGGTTCCTCCTCTGAAGTGGGACATTTACGTCTCTACTTCAAAACACAAGAGCTAGTAATACTGGCTTGAATGGGTCTGCCCTAGGGTTTTGCATACCGGAAACTCAGTGTTCCCAGCAGCCCTCCAAGAACCAATCAGAAACCTGCCTGGGCTTTGACTACAGCTATCAACATTTTGGATTCTTGATACTTCTAATCAGTTTTATATATAATTTCTGGGCAGCAGCAACCACAAGTAAACTTGATTTGTTGGTTTTGCAGTTAACAAATACCCACTGTTTTACTGGGACACAGCTAAATGTGCACATCCAGGTGCTCATCATCAATGAGAGCGCACAGGGGCAAGCATGCTTTTATGCCTGTTTTGGTAAGGACAGTACCACTAGTGCTCAGAGGAAGCAGCCATCTATGTAGGTCACTTACCCCAGTCTCAGCTGTGGTCACTGTGCATGCATGTTAAATGGATAATTCTGTTTACATGGCCCTGCAATCCTGTCCTGTTTCTGTTTTTTTATGTGTATGCCACTTCTATAATTTATTTTATTCTTCTTTTTTGGGGGGGCCTCAATTTGCGTAGCAGAGATTTAACATGACTAAATTGTTCAGTTCACAATCTTTCAACTTGAAATGTATTTTACCCTTTTCTCTGATCTCCGATCAGGAAACTGCTATCTAGATGCTCCCTACTTCTTTCCTTGTAAGTTTTTTAATGTAATTTCTTCTTTTAAAAAGAAAAAAAAAAAAAAAGAGAATCCACCATTTGCTCTTGTTACAGGGAGCAGTAGTGATTCTTTTTCTTATAAGAATAAGCCAGTTATGAGTGTATAATGTGCAGTTCTTCAGTTTTTTGAAGAATTCTTGGTCCACAACTACAGAAAGCACAGTCAAGTGCATTTTGGCACAGCCTGAGATAATACAGGATCTAAGCATTCGTCATGTTAGAGGCCAGCCATGTTAGAGGTATGCACTCTCTCTCCAGCTGTGAGGGAAGTGAACATGAGTAACCTTTCATTAGTACAGTTCAGCAATCAGTGAGCCATTCTCAGTCTTCCTCGCTTAATACAAGGTAGGAAGAAAGGACTGAAAGTTTTACCCCGAATATTTTTGTTCTTGCAGAGTTTGTAAACAACTGAAAATAGCACTGTATACAAGGAAATGTTAACATTATATCTCCCTGTTTTAAGACTGACCTGCAACATATATATATGAACCTTTAGGAACTTCTAAATACCATGATCTCATTTTCAGATTGATGGAAGAAAAGAGCTGTATATAATTAATTTGTTATAAGTGTTGTGGGGGGGAGAAAATCCCCTGTAATTTAGTATTAGATGGGTTTCCAGATATTTATGCTTTTAAAACACTGTATTTTGTTACTCTGGTTGGAAAGGCCAGCAACATATGTTATCTTGATTTCCTGAATATTGCATCTTACACATGGATTATGATTCTTTTCAAGTGCAATAATTTCTTGTTACGGATGTAGATTAGAAATAATGTAGAGAATAAAGACATATAAGCAGACATTTAAAACATTTTTATTGATAGTAGATCTGTCATTTGAAAGATCTATAGGATCATATTTTATCTGTACGTATCTGTTTTGCTGGACTAAATGTTGAGGAATTTTTGACTTGACTATAGATAATGCATTTAAAGGTACTAGTCAGGAATATAAGTACTCTTTTCACGTTAACTGCTGACTATCTACTGATTCACAACTAGGAATCAGTCTGGCACATATAACTTCTGTTATGTTACAACTGTGCACTGAGTATCATAACCTTTTAGTAAAACTGGCTCATGTTTTCCTATTATGTTTATGGGGCAAGTAGAAGGTCAAAAAGTAGCTCTCGTGTTTTAACCCCAGCCAGGAATTAGCCCCATATAGCCCCTCACTCGCACCCCTCCCCAGCCTCCTCACCCTATGGGATGGGGGAGAGAATCAGAAAAGTGGGAAAACTCGTGAGTTGGGACAAAGACAGGTTAATAGGCAAATCAAATGCTCTGCACACAAGCAGAGCAAAACAAGGGATTCATTCACTCCCTCCCATCAGCAGGCAGGTGTTCAGCCATCGCCAGGAAAGCAGGGCTCCATCACATGTAACAGGTACTTCTGAAGACGAACACCATAACTCTGAATCTCCCATCTTCTTGTTGCTCCAACTTTACATGCTGAGCATGACACCAGATGGTATGGAATATCCCTTTGGTCAGTTGAGGTCCCAGCACTGTCCCCTCCCAACTACTTGTGCACCCCCAGCCCACTCGCTGGTGGGTTGGTGTGAGAAGCAGAAAAAGCTCTGTGTAAGCACTGCTCAGCAGAAACTAGAACATCCCTGTGTTGTCTGCACTGTTTCCAGCACTGATCCAAACTATAGCCCCACACTAGCTGCTATGGATAAAAATAACTCTATCCAAGCCAAAAACAGCACAGTAGCATGTCACAGACATTTCAAAGAGTTTTTCTAGAAATGTTATACCTGCTAAATGCATAATCAGTGCTGTAAGGTTAGCTATTGCTGGTTTTAGGTGTGTGAGACTCACCGAGAGCTCAATCTTGCAAAAGCTTAGGTTTCATTATTGTGAGAATCTGGCAGATAAATTTTGCCAGGTCCTGTCATATTTCTGGTGATTCACACTGGATAAGAGACTCACCTGCAATTCTGGATGCTTCTCACTAAACAGTGGGCACTTCCAAATGGTGAATGATGTATTTCATAACGGAAATCAAGACACAAAATGGGTTTTGCAACATCTAATATGCAAGCCCAACTTACACTGCTTCATGCAGCAGCAACTACCTGAAAGGAGGTTGTGGTGAGGTGGGTGCTGGCCTCTTTTCTAAAGTAACAAGTGACAGGACAACAGGAAGTGGCCTCAAGTTGCACCGGGGGAGGTTTAGGTTGAATATTAGAAAACTGAAAGAGTGATCAGGCATTGGAACAGGCTGCCCAGGGGAGAGGTGGAGTCACCATCCCTGAAGGTGTTCAAGAAACGTGTAGATGTGGTGCTTAGGGACATGGTTTAATGAGTTAGGTGGTGTGGGTTTGTGGTCGGACTTGGTGATCCTTGAGGTCTTTCCCAACCTTAATGATTCTGTGATTCTATGATTGAGTAAAGTGGGGAAATTGCTGTAAAATACTGAAAGTATTAGTAAAAATTCAAAGTACCAGTAAAAGTTACAAAAGTATAATGTTGCTATATCAATAAATTTAGTGTATTGGTGAAAGCTAGAAGTGGCCAATGACAGAACAGTACCTGTATTTTAACCAAGGGATGAAGTTGGTATGTGGAGAGGAACAGGGAGTGATCTTTCTAATGCAGAAGTTTTTATTCAATACTGTGTAAAATCTTAAACAGATTTTTGAAGAAAATTGTGCTTAAGGATATGGAAGTAAATGAAAATAATAAAATACTGTATAGTTTTATCAAAGGTAGATTGTGTGAGATTAATTTAATTTTTTTATATAACTAATTTCTTTGACAAGGTTAATGCAGTGGCCCTAGTCTAACATAAGTCCAGCATCATAAGTTTCCTGCAGCGTCCTATAGTAAATGATCATGTAAGACAGAGATGATGGCCATTAATATGGGCATGATGAGGGGGGAAGAAACTAAAAGGAAAACTGCAACAGCATGTATTTAGGGGACAATTATCAACCTGTTGTAAAGAAATTTTCTCTAGAATATTCAGTATATTTTGATTTTTATGGTGATTCAGGCTAAATAGTAGTCACGTGTAAGTGTAATATATGGATGAAGCATGCTGACTGCCATATTCTTGTCAGCAAAATAAAGGAATGTGTAAATTCCCTATCTATAACAGGGATAGGACCGGAGGGGAGGTGAAGACCTTCCTCTCAAGACACTGCGGTCCTGTGCGTAGGATGTCTAGTGACCCTCAGCTCTGTCCAGTTGCCATTCACATTCCCTTGCTCATGGGTGTCCCTTCATGTGCTACAGCACCTCCCAACCCATTTGTGCCCCTTTCCTAAACCCAGTAACAGGTGTTGAGTTGAAAGGACCTCTGCCTACTCATACTGGTATGAACTACATTCACAACAAAGAAATCCCTAAATTTAGACCCATTCAGCCTTTGCTTCTTCTTCAGATATGAAAGTAATGTTCTACATCTACTTCTCAGCCCAACATTTACAGGAGAAGGTGGGGTGCCTGTACTCCTGGCCCCAGTGTAATGGCAGTCTTGGCACCGGGTTACAACCACCTTTTTCAGGCAGACAGGGAGCCATACTTCTCCCAGGCTCTCTGCTCTGCCTCTCAGGCAGAAATAATCAATAAGTATGCAATTTAAAAAGAAAAAAATCCTGGCTGGAAATCTCAGGGTGAAAAGCGTAGGCATGTGGTACCCAAGTGCTATTATTTAGCTATTACTGAGGAAAATATCATACTGGAAGTACAGGGTGCCCTTGAAGACAAGTAATAGAAACAGGAATGAAATTTCAGAGCACAAAATGCAAAGTCATTGACTCAGGCACTAATAACAAGACTTTTCAATGTTACTGATGATGATGGAGTATAAGCATACTGATCATGGGATGACTAAGAGTTGCTGTGCTGATGCAACTGTGAAAAAAACTAATGCAGGAGGTAAGGTGTTTTAACAGCGCAGCTATGCACCAGTACCAGACTACAAAGTAAAATTTCATTGTACCCTGATGTACAGTTCTGGTCACTTACATTCAAAGGATTTAAACCAGAAATACAAAGGTCTTAAATATTGGGAAAGCTTTGAATCTGTTGAGGATGGGGGACTAAAAATGGGTTGTCGTGCCTAACCTGCAAACCCAGAAACTAGAAGTGGGGAATGGCATATGTTCATTCTGTGTATTTTTGGGAGGCCACCTGTTTAAATAAAAAGGTAGCACAAGTGCAAGGCAGTTATGAGTTTGCTATAACTATGTTAAACTAAAAATGAAAATACGTCTAACCATCAGATGGTTATCTTCCTGTCACATAGGAAAGTGGAACCACAATAGCTTCAAGACAGACTCTGAAAGTTGCATGGAAATTAATCTGTGTCACAATAACAGTGATCTTTGAGTTGTCTTGAGGTACATGGAAAAAACCACATCTTTCAACCTAAGTGCCTAAACCCATTTTAGATGCTCTACTTTATTGACAGAATCTGCATGAGACTGACATGTATAACAGAGGAGATACTTGTCTTTTCCATGTGGCAACTGGAAACCAGGGTACTAGAGAGCAGCTAAATCACTCTGACGTCATTTTGGCACTTATTTTGCATTGAAGGGACTGATCTGCAAGTATCCCTAAAGTATTTTTAAAATAAACTTGATCACAGATGATTGGCTTTGAGATGTATTTACTCTATAGATTTTTCTAGCTCCCCATGGCAGCAAAAAATGAATTCTCTCCTTCTCATTTTCTTTTTATCTTCCTCTCTCCCTTTCCTACCTGCCACACATTTCTTAGTGCAGAATTTTGTTTCCAGAAGGATATGTTTTTCCTCTTTTGTGTCAGAAATTGGTCTTGGACAGAGACAGTATATTGGTACTCCTAAGAGTGTTAAAAATCTCTCAGGGTTTGAGCAAGATTTCAAGAAAAGGAAGAATATTTTCACAAGTAGAATTGGTTGGGCCCTTTGGGATTTCTCTGGCTTTCTTTGAAGCACAATTTTTCACCTACTTTCTCCCTCAAATGGGAAATTTATCTAGGGGTCTCTTGCATATCTGGAGACCTAGGAAGATTATATTATTTTTTCTCATTTCCTTCGCCAGGCATATTCTGGTCATTCTTGGTGTTGATCCCTTATAGTTTTTTGTTTGTTGCTGTTGATGATCTAAATATCATGGTAAGTAAACACTTTGCATGTGGGGAGCAAGCAGGATGCATATTCTTAGGGCATTTCAGGAAGGTGCCTGAAGGTCGCTGGACTCAATGTTTAGGTAGTCTGTACTAGTCTGTGATTCCAGCTGCCTGAAGTGTTTCATGAAGCACTCCTCCAGCACTATATTTCCATACCCAGCAGCTGGTTGCATATTAATACTGTACAGTTAACACAAAACCTGACAAAATGGCTTGACAGAAGCCAGTTAGAATAGCATGCAAGGCAATATAGTTCTCCCCACATGAAACATGGACTGGGTTTAATTAAGATTTGTATTCTTTGTGACGCAATTCCAAATTCCTCATGACTTTCATTACTCAGTAGCATTCATGGTGACTTTGGTATATTTATTACCTCTGCTGCTGAGGTTCTTTTCAATGTGGTAAAAAACTGTGAAGCATTCAAATCCCTAACCATGTATGCATCCTAGTGATGACTACATCTTGACATTTTCAGAGTCCAGATGTCCGTTTTCCTGGATGATGTTCTTAGCATTGACATAAAGGTATTCCTTTCTCTTCTTTGGCCTTGTTGACAGGTGTCTTTATCTATGTTTTAGTATCCCATAGATTCTGCTTCCTCCTGTCAGTGTCAGTCTTTTGGTTTCATACAGTCTTTCATTTGTTGGTTCCTGTCCGATGTTAATATGCCAGAGAAATTCCTCAAACAATGTAATTCACATAAGGCATCCAAAGCCTCAGCCCAGAAGGATTTAGGCCTGGGAAATTCGTGAAGGAAAAGATACCAGGCTGTACTGCCCAGAGGCTGAAACTTCTAACACCTTGACTTATTAAAGTGACCTCTGCCTCTTTGCATTATTAGTGCCCAGTTTTCCACTTCCAGGTGCTGTGAAGTGCAAATGCAAAGGATGTGTCTTTGCATCTTGTTCTTTCCCATCCTTCTGTTCTTGCCTATGTCCCTATGGTTTGGGAACAGAAGGAGTTGTCTCCCACATTCATGGCAGCCATCTCCCACATAACTGTTCCATGACACAAGCACATTTAGTGGGAGTTATGTAAATAGACTGATCGTATCCAAGATGCAGTCGTCTAAACCGCGGCAACATATGTCTCATTGATATAATGTTTCATTTGGCTGACATGAATGCAGTTTCTGAATCAAAACTAAAAATTACAGCATCTTTAACGCAAACTCATTACACATTTCCCCATAAGTGCACAGAGGTTATGTGAGCTCTGTGTTTATGTTCCAGCATGTTATATTTTGGATTCACTTTCGTACTAATGAAAGATGGAATATATCAATATGACTGCCTCCAAGCTGATTCTAAAACTGATACAGTTTGGGTTTGCTTGTGGAGTATATGCTTTAACTCTAGTATTGAAAGAACTAACATGGGATGGTTTGTAACTGTGAAAAATAACACTACAAAATATAACAGATATAGGCTGTATTTACATGTGGGCAGCTGGCAAGAGGGAAAAAAGTAGTGATACTTATTACTTACATTATAAAAGTTATTATTAATGATACTTATTTATTTGACTCTTTAATTATCGCTTTTCAGTGATCCGAATTTGTCAAAAACACCAGGAAACAGATGGGAAATTTATAAACTCAGATACTTTATTACACAAAAATTGTCTGGAAAATTACATGGGAAAGTACATCAGGAGATTTGTTGATTTGTGAAAATAGACTTCACAAGACTCTAGTTGGCCTACAGTACCAGAAATGGTACTGGAACAACCTTATTTACCTTTCTGTACCTCTGCTTGGAGAAGAATTGAAAAGGCTCTAGAAATCAATGGACTATGCCAAACTATAATTTTAAAGAAATCTGCAGTTTTCATTCAAGTAGAAGTTGAGTAGGCCTTGTTAGTCAGGACTATTCATTCCATCTTTTTTTATACCATCATGAACAGGATGTATCTTTTTGAGCCCTTTCTGATACTGGTGAAGCAGAGTTGGCTACAGTAAGCTTTAATTCTGCTACAACTTTCTTTAACTTCCCTTCCTTAACTTTCCTCTTGCAGAAACACCTCCTAGGAGCCTGCACCCCCCTAAAGTCATTCAAATTTTGTCTGAGACTAAAGTGTTGTGTTAAAAATTTACATTTTGATCCCAAGATCATGTCGTAGACACCACATTATGATCCCTGAAAGTTTTGATAATATGAGACAAGACACATCCTAAACACGAGTGTGATAATGTATTTTACAACTTATAGTTTCATTGTGTTTTCAGATGCCATCAGGGAATTAAGTTCAAAAGATTTTTCCACAAGGATCATGGTATTATTTGTTCCACAACTTAATACATAGTGCACATTTTTTAAGGTCACTCTGTACCACAATTAAGTACAATTTAATGTATAATAAAATGTCTACTCCTTGTTTTTCTTGATAACCAAATTAATAATGCGTAGAGGGAATTTTTGTCATAGCAACCAAAAGTACGATGTCAGCTAATGTAAGCATTTTATTGGTATCCTATTTATTATACAGAGGTTTCCTTAATGACAGAAAAAATGTGCAAGGTATAATGCATAGTGATTCAGTTATGCAGCACAAAAGAAATAATTTACTTTTGACTAGTAACAACGCAATTAGGAAAAAAGGAAAACATTCATGAACAATGATCTTTTCAAGCATGCCAGACATGGGGAAAAAAAAATATTTTTAACTCCGCTTGCAAATACAAACACTGACAGAAAAAGCTGTAGCTTTCAGTATGACCCATTCTAACGCTCTGATTTATAACACTATTGTTGTAGCATTAAACTCATTATGCTATACATTAAACTGATTTGTACTGTTTACAGAAACCTGGTATATTCAGAAAAAGTGATCACAGCAAGCAAATATTAGCCAAACCCAATACAAGTTTCTTAGACACATTAATTTTCTGTGTAGGTTTGGAAGCCTTCCTAATTACTACTTAATGTTTTGCAAAAGTCATCAAAACCTCCTATTACATCTGTTGGTTGATTGGTCAGATTTAATTCTAAGATACAAAGTGAATATGTAAATACATATTATTTCAGCCTGCCTTTCTGTAAGACAGCTGAAGGCTGCCAACTTTTTTTTAGTTTTGCAGCACTTTTTGGTTTCCTTTGATCTCTTTCTTTGTGTTAAGCATACTTTTAAAATTACATCTATCATTGATCTTTGCAGCTGGTTTTATTAAGATTTCAGAATATTATTCATTGATGTTATTCAAATACATTTATCAGCTTGCAAAGATCCAGGATATTTTTTTTTGAACACTTGTGTTAGACTGCATATGTATGAGCCAAAGCCTTGCTTTGGCCAACTGGCAAATGCCACTGAAATGAGAATAAAACAAACATATAAAAGGAGAACTAAATCAAGTGATCTATGTGTTTGCTGTAACAAAATTGACCTCAGACTTGGACACAGATTAACTAATTTTTGTCAATGTTTTATATTATTTCAAGAATTTTTAAGATCTACAGTTGCTTTTTTTTTTTTTTACTGTAATGTTGTGGAATAAATCATACCATTAGAAAATGAATGTGGGTTTTAGAGTTGATTATTAATTGAAAAGACAAAGAAGTGGAAATCTCCTGTTATATTCTGGCACAGTTTTTCCTAGACTGCAAACTACAGGTTTATCAACAGCTAGGGAATTCATTCATCTAGGGAAGAATTGTGAGATAGAAGAAGGGAGATGTTTCAGAAGGAGGTTGATTGGCTTGGTTTTATTTAAACTCAAATCTAAAGAGTTGCATGGCTCTCCTTTCCTCATCCAAGAAATAGTGTTCCAAGTAGAGCTGAGGGTTAAAATAAATTAGAGTAACAGTTATATACAGCCTGTGAAAATACACACATCAATCCTAGCAGAAGCTCGAGCACTACAGGTCTCAAAATTTGACCAGGGATCAAAGACACCCTGGATATCAACGTAACTGCATTCATATGAACCTTATAGAACTCCATATAAGTGCTTCCCAAGGCACCCCTGTATGATCCCAGTGAAGCCCTCTTACTTTCCAAATTTTTTTGGGTGCTCCCCTTCCCACGGAGATCAGGAAGACACCATTTATGGTCATCTGTATGACAGTACTCCAGTACGTTAACGTGGCAGAGATTCCTTGCTTTCTATCTTAGCGTAATGAGTTAATAGAGCTATGCTAACTTGCAAAAGTTGCGCTTATGGCTGTAGACTTTATACGAATATGCTGGTGAGCATAAGAAAGAGATAATTATTTTTCCTCAGATATACACGTACACTTCCCTTTAAATTCAGCAAGAGTATCGTGAGTGCTATAGAAGACAGGAATTCACCTTTAAGCACTTACACTTGTAAGTACATGTACACACAGACACAACCAATTATTTTTGTCCTCAGCTTTAAATTTCCACAGCTTTGTAATAATTACAGCTCAAGAGAGGGAAAAACAGGAAAAAAATCCTAGTTAGTGAACTTCCTTCCAAGTTCTAATCCTGAGGTTTACAAGTGTGTTTCCTAGGAGAAGGTAAAGCCTAGGGCTTGTACCATGATCTTTTAATGAAAAACAGTAGAAGGTAACTCTTGTAAAAGTTGTGGCAGTGGATCTGAGGTGAATAAAATTAGATCAAATTTTGCTCATTTCTTAGCACATCTTGCTCTTGTACAATAAAATTCAAAGGCCATTTAAGTATATTATACCATTATTAAATTCTTCAGCATTTGACTAAAAAACCCCAAAGCATTATTTCTTTTGGAAGAAAGATGTATAATAAACCATCGCAAGCGGATTATTTGTATAACTAAAGAAAACTACTGTGCATTCTTCAATGAGTAAACGTACTGGAAGAATGAAATTTGGTGGTGAAAAAACATTTGCTTAACAGTAATGCAAGCAGAGATAGTTCCTTTATCTGCTGATGTAGACAGGAACATTTGAAGTCCACCTAAATGTCACAGAAAACATTTGAAAACACTTTTTTAAAATTATATTTGAAAGTAATTTTACACCTCTTTCAGCTTTGCAATATAGCTTATCTTTTTCTCTTTCTTAACAAGTTAAATTACTCCCAGAAAAGGATTTATACAATTGCTGGGTGCTTCTCTGCATTTTTAAGTCAACATTCAGTATTTAAGCCATGACTTGAATGGACCACCTCTCCAGTATTATGACTGGTAATTTAATCTCCCTCCTCAATCAACCATAAACCCAGAAGCAAAGGTTGCCAATTATGTGAATTGTACCAAACTATGTATCATTTTGTTTCAGACATTCTGTTTCTCACTGATTCTTATCTCTTTGGTCTTTGGCACAAAAGAGAGCTTTTACTAAATCAGCTGCTTTAAAATGGAGAAAAAAACCTGTATGTATGGAGCAAAATACAGGTATCTGATTGAAATAAATAATTCAGATATACTGCATCATATCTATCCTTTGTAGAAACCAGACAGCTAGACCATGTTCCTGTGAATCCCAGTGATAGACAGTCATGTCAAAAGGATAAAACATTCTGATTTAAAATAGCCTTAATTAGTTTTGGTTTTTGGTTTTTATACTTGGATTAAGGCAATCTCGTTTCTTGAACATGTTTTATTCACTATCTAGCTAGTTCAGCATTAAACATGAATTCTCTAATTTTCTAAATAATTTGAGTGTGATATGCTTACGTACATGATAAACCTTTTCAAGAAGTTTGGCAGTAGATTAAAACTGAGCATTATGAATTTCCAGGTGTTGCCTGGGGTTCTATGAATTGTAACATTTTAAGGATGAAAGAGATCTAAATGTTTGTTTTCTCTATAGACAGTGGTCCTTATTGAGGGAATTCACCCTTTCTTGTTAAACTGATTTTACTGACTCCTCCAAAATATATTAATGCACTTCAAAAATGTATGGATTATTTTTGTGTTAGTTGTAGAGGTAAAAAACTGCAAGACTTTTTATTTTGAAAAGTTGAAAATGTTTCTAGTTAACTATCTTCAGGCAAATATCTGCCACCACTGTTAAATCTACGCTAGCCAGTACAGTATGGAGAATTATGCCATCAAATCAATACTTCAAATATTGAAGTAATGTATCTTGCTCTTTCATCCGTTGAGCAATATTTTTTCTAGGACACCAAATGGCAATGTTATAATTCAAACTACAGTTTACAGGAATTTCTTCAAATGCTTGTGTTTTCAGAAAGCAAACAGAGCATATCTGTAGTTTTAGGTATTCAGGAGTGAAACTTTAGTAAAATCCACAGAAAGAGCAACGGATCTTGTACCATAACAGCACAAACAAGTAGGATCAAAGCAACATCATGTTAACTGAAATAATGTCAGATATGAGCCACCTTTTACATCGTAGTTCTCACTTTTTATCAGAGATTTGCAAAACAAATACCTGAATCAGGCCATGCAGGGCTGAGTCTTTTCACTAAGCTTAGATACAATAATCTTTTTGTGGTCTGGATGCACAAGACATTGTCCTCTGGTAGACATAACCTATACGCTAATTTACAGGCTATTCAACACATACTGAACCCATGTAAATAATATGATCATAGCTAAGACATCTTTAACCATTTAACTGCATATGAGTAAGTAACTAATGAATCTTCCTGGCTTACTAGAAAGTATTTTTTTGTATTTTTAAGGGGCATTAGTGCACAATTAATCCTTACTTTTTTCTTTTAACAACTTCTCCTCCATTGAAGACTGTTAGGCCCTAGAAACTGGATCAGTAACATGGTAGACTCAGTAAACGAAGTGCTGTAAGCTTACATCAGACTAATTAGTCTGAGGGATAAAATACGGGGAAAAACTTTTCAGATTGCTTTGTGAAAGGCAGTTTGCTTAATTAAGCCAACCACTAATTATTAAGTATTTTTCCAGCATTAACAGAGCTATGCTGACTGTAATTAAGTTTTGATTTTAGTGGTATTTGCAGGGATTAAAGTCACAGCCTGCTGAGGCACTGAGGTTAGTTAATATTCACTTCACTGCCACAGCTGTCCTCCATTACATTACAAAGGACAGGAAAAGAGACAGCAGAATAGGGTGAAGTAATGAGAAAGCTATTCATTCATTTGAACCAGCTCCACACTGTACAGTCTTGTACAAAAGAATCTGATCTGCATGACACACAACTAGGCATTAAATCCGATTTAATTTGATACAATAAAGGACAGCCTAAGCTTTAAATGCATTTTTATTTTTATCCTTAAGCGCTATGCAATGTATCAAAAAACACAATCGTGTGGTTATCATATGATTCCATTCAAGTGGTATTTCTTGACTTATTAGCTCTACAGGAGTCCACAAGTATTGTAAAATGATTCCTGCTAAGCCCTTACTTGTCCCATGAATGTGTGAATGAACCCTTCACATTTCTGGATTGTGAATTTTTGTTTCCAGTAGAATATTTACGGGCAAGATCAATGTTTTGAAGATTTAAATTTGGCTGTCTTTTGCATGTGAGTTACATAAGAGTGCCATGCAAATGGGGCACATAACCATGGCGTGAACCATTAGCTGCAACAGGACGAAATTGGTCTTGGTGGTTTTTTACATCAACAGTATTTCACTCACAGGGGTGTCCTTTTGTAAAGCTAATGTTGGGCTGGGTTTGAGTTCAAGAGAATTCATCTTGCTGAGAAATGCCAAAGTCAGCAATCATGTACATCTATACAAAATTGTTCCTCTCCATCTTGTGAAGTGTCTTGTATGCTTTTTGTTGCATTGTGATGTCCTTCCTTCCAACACAGGCTCAGAACCTGCAGTCACTATTGCCACCCTAAACCTGGCCTTATAATTGCTCGTATTAGCTTATAGGAATGAGATCTAACCTTTCTTCTTCTTCTTAAGAATGTGTCAGACAGTCCCTAATTCTCTGACTGGATCTGGGTTAATGTTCCTTCTTTTCTTTTGTATGTTGAGGATTCTCCTGGGAAGAGGTTGCACCACTCGGACACAGAATGACCTGATTTCCTTCTGGGAGGTAGAGGTCGTGCCATTTACTGCAAGACCTTTATACAGGCCATAAAACTAGCATCTGGCTGTGCTTCAACCACTCTGTGAGAGCCAAGGAACCCTGTGGATGTGAAAGTATTTGTCATCTTCAACTTTTTTCTTCCCTTGTCCTTCTGGCTGTTGTTTCACTAATATTCCATTTTATTTTATTTTCCAACACCATCTTCTTAAAAATTGTGCCTTCCCTACCTACCTCTTGGCATCTACTCATCAATCCATTTCAGAGTAAATAGCTGAATCAGCTCTTTTAAAATGCAAATGTGCAGAACTATATTCTTCTTTACCATGGTACCTACCAAATAAATAAATTTGTTATTCCATTTCAAGGTCTAAGGGGGTGCTTTTTCATAAACGCTAGAGATAACCTTATCACAGAAAAATGTAAGCTCTGAAGTTATACAATCATTCCCAAATATTCAATGCCCCCACAGGCTCTTTCAACAATCTTCTTCCAAATGCATTTCTGAGTCATAGCATACTGAGAAACAGGTTTTCTTTGTTATTTCTTATAATCCTAATGAGGCTCATTTTCTCCACCAGATAATTTGTTTTACACCTGAATTTAGGAAATACTGCATTTATATCGTATGAACATCATGTATAAGGATTACATGTTGTCAGAAATCCTGTTCATGTACATTATCACAAATCTCATGTTGTGTTTTAGCTAAGTAGTTGAGGAATTACTGGTGTGAATAAATTTATGGATGCAGGTAATTTTTTCTAGAATCAAGACCTGACACTGGATACTGGAAGCCACAAATTCAGTAATATTGCAATGCTTTCAAACCAAATGAAAAGTTGTAAAGAAACAGTGGAGATTAAAGTCCTTGTTCAAACAAGTATTTCTGATTATTATAGTAAAGAACATGGGAATTTTTCCAAAAAACATGAGACAGGAGTGGATTTATGCTTGGAGATATTATATTTCTAAGTTTTTTCAGGTACAAAAGTCTCTCTTTAAAGAGGATCTTTTCACTAGCTATTTAACAAGTCATACTGAAGAAAAACGAACATTAGAGAATATAATTCATACCAGAACTATATAACATAGGTAAATGAACAATAAAAATGATAAGTTGGGCAATAGAAAAGATTACAGAAATAATGCTTTTCACATATTGGGCATTCATTAAATTGACTTTCCAGGGTAATTACTTTAACATTTCTACCTCTGATTCAGCACAGACTTTCGGATCATTAAACCTGATAGTAAATATTACAGCGTTTCAGGACCTGCTCTTGCAGACCTCTTTCCTGGAAATTCAAGAGCCATGCCAAAGTCTTTGCTTAGGGCTCAGTCTCTTCTGTAGGTCCAAATCTGCTGGACCAGAAACTGATTTCACAAAGAACATTTTTCTTTCTCAAAACTTGTTATTTTTATGCAGACTGATAATCTTCACTCTTATGTATAGACTGAAACAATTTAAAATAGTATAGCAAAAGTATTAGCATAAAAGTATGATTCACATTTATACTGTTTGTCTGTATTCTGACAATAGCTTAAGGCCTAGAGTAATGATTGGTTAAAACAGATGATTCCAAAGTCACCTAGAATTGTTAGCAATTCTAATTGTTAGTGCAGTTGGAATTTGCTATTAAATATGTTTGGTTAATAATTTCCATTAAAAATTTTCCCTGGAAGATATTGAAGTTCCTAGCAGTTCCCCTGCAGTTATGATTCCATCTTCCTTAATGCAGCTGTCATCCTTTCTGGCTCATCCAATTTAAACTGGCAGCTATGTGCTCTGAGGACTTTAGAGATTTACAGATGCAAATTCAGTTTGTGGAAAACATACTTTCAATTTTTAGTATCTGGCAGGCTGAAACAAGAAAATTTATGCAATTTTAAAGCTGCATTTTTTGTTTACTTTTGTTCTTTATATATATATGTCCTTAAAACTATACCCCTCTTGGGGTAAGCTAGTTTTTTCTCTGGACAAAACTAAGGAATAACATAGACCACACCAAGGCATGTCTTATGGTGAGTTTTCAACTGGATTTACCTCTCTAGAAGGCAGGATATTCAGGAAAATATTGGCTAGGGACCAGAAGTCTAGAATTATTCTCTACAAACCCATAGAGCAGTGCACATTACATTTTCCCTATCAATGAGGTGTTTTAAAACTTCCTAAACTAAGGATAGTGACACTGACCTGGAAGTTTGATGTTGCCTCCCAGAAAGATATATTTTGACAGTGTTAAAATGCCGCTGCTTTGTAAGGTGAGGAGTGCCAAGACACCAGAGCCCAAGATGTTGTGTCAGAATGCAACAACTCCTCTCTGGAGGACAGAATGGGCACCTGGGTGTTAAAAATACTAATTTAATCTTTAAAATAGAACAAATTTACACTGCCACAAAGGCTGTTGCTTCTCACTATGGCTCTGATCTGCAAATGTGTTAAACACATGCATGTTTTGAAATAAGAGAGACCTGATGATGTCCATCAGGACATAGGACCATTGGAAAGCCTAAAGCCAAGCAGGTACTTCAATTTTTTGCCACATTGAGACTTCAAGGCCCAGTTATACCACCAAAGAGCAGATTTATCTGGAAATATATGAGAACTGGATATAAGAACTAAAGTTGTACCATGAAATATATAATTCTCTTTTCATAACCGTGTTATGCTCCTACGTAATTCATCTCCCGGTCCAAATCTAAGCGTATTCCTACTCAGATGTCTGATCATAAGCAAAAAGTTAAGTATATTAATATATGCCTGTAGGGTGAAGTAGCCCTTTCCAATCACTTTAGCTAGCAAATTATTCTTTCGCAGATTTACTCTTAGAATTGTTTTCTCTTTTCTCCATGCAATTTCATTAAATCAAAAATATATCTTATCAAGAATGGAACTTTCCAGTTCAACACAACATTTCTGACATCTTCTTCTGTAGCTTAGTCTTTTCTTCTTTACTTTTAGAAGCTACTTAATTCTGAGTGACTAGATGTATACTGTGTTCTTCATCTTCCTGCATCTGAAAGGATGTTTTCACACTAACTTGCAGTAGTAATGTGGGATAAAGTAGTTGTTTTGATCATATAATTTTATATCAGGTGATCAAGCTAGCATGTTTTAACAAGCTACCAGTCCTCAGCTGAAAATTCACATAGATTACATGAAAAATAGGAAGTGAACAAGTGCAAGGATTTTTTCCTCGACAAACTCAAGGGCAAAGTGTTCTGATGTCACTTTGAATGTGAGGAGGCCATTCATTGTCATTTACTGTTGCTCGAAAGAAAAAGGTAAGCTGTCTCACTGCAATTCTGTGTTCTTTGATTGTGTTTCTAGAGAACTTACTCTTGTTGGCAGTGCTTCTTCAGCACTTGCCTAGTCAGTTTTTCCTGCCTAAAAAACCTCTTGTTCATCACATACTCCTACAAAAAAGCACAGCTGAGAAAGTACTATGTTGAAAATGATCTGACAAGCAGATGTGGAGGACAAAGAAAGGGGTGTACTACTTTCAGTGGTAACATCTTAAGGGAAGTGTCAATAATATTACAGCTTCAGTGTGGGTAAAAATGAAAAAAAGTTAGCCTATTAATGAGCAATTAATTTTAGTTGTGTCTATCGTATTGCTAAAGCTTCAGCTTTTGCTCTTTGTGATGTCTCTACATATATATTAAAGAATAGCATTTATAATACAGTCTGCAAAAGAATATTCAATTTCATAGTGCAGTAGTCGCAGCAGAAAAGTAATTTAATTCCAAAGTCTCTATAGACAAAGTAATGGCAGCTACTGTAATAATATATATTCAGATCACAGATTTTTGCAAGAGTCCAGTATAGGGTAAGAAGGCTTTTCTCAAGAGTCCTGTATTTTTTCACGTATAATGACCTCTGTTCACTTGAGCTCCTGTGTTACTACAACAGTGGTCACCAAAACTTCCACTCTGAAATACGTGAAGCCAGGCTTTAGGCAATGCTTTCACCACCTTAATCCTGTCATTTCAGTTTGCTCTCAGTCAAAGCAAACTACTGAGAGGGTTAACATATTGCTGCATGCCTCTTTCATGATGCGGAGGTCTATTTCATTTTCAACCATTTCACCTTTCCTCACTCCCTTTTGCTAGGTGTCTACTAGGAAAAATATATCAACCTGCCTCTAACTTTAGTGGCTGCTAAAATACAGTTGGGGCTTGTAAAATCACGATGAAAAGATGATTTGTTCTAAATGGAGACCTATTCCCCAAGTCATCACAACCAGAATGACCATATATATATGTTGTTATTTTATAACAGATTTCCATGTAAAGAAATAAAAAGGGAATTATCTGAAACATTTAATTGTGTATATAAAATTCATGCATGTACGTAGTGGTTCAAGTCTCATAACAAAGATAATTCCCCTGGCTTTTCCTCCATGTGGTGTAAATGGCTTATCTGGCCAAATCCATTGTGAGTTATGCAGAGCAGAATGTATCTCATAACATGATGCTTTGTCTGCTCTCATGTTTGTACTGATGAACAATGAAATAATCAACAATTTAAAGTATTTTCTGTATTTTGATAACTAGTGTAGAATTCAGTCCTCCTATCTCATGTATCCAAGTAGTATGCAGGTCCCTAATGAGGCAGTCTTCCTAACAAGAATTCTGTAAAAATCAGTGGAGAGACATGTTTCCGGAGGGCACCAGAAAGAGATCTATTGTGATCAGCTTCAGCTCCCAAGATCTTAAGCTAAAGAGGACACATTCTTCATCAGGAAGCTTCCAAGATGTCTAGGACTTCCTTTTAGCGGAGTGCTTCCCTGCGCGGGTGAATGGATCCCATATGTCTTATATGACATCAGGCTCTCTGCGTGTTTATCTAGGCTAATTGAAGTAGGCAGACAGGGTTTCATTTTTAAGCTCTTCCCTTGGAAACAGTAAAATTGAAAGAGCTGAAAGCCGAGATTCTACTTAACAGAGAAATTTGTTTAGATCCCACCCCTCCTTATTCCCCCATATCCATACAACCACATCACCTTTTCTCACTGTGACTCACTTGTTCCCCTGAGAAGCAGAAACCAACTTCTGATTTTAGGTCATGAAAATAGTGTTCTCTGATAAAGATTTAGATGAGCGAAGCAGCAAGTATGGAAAACACTGAAGAGTAGGGGGAAACACCCTTTGACTCTATAATTATTATAAGAGTAGCACGGGAATATATACGGATTTTTTCACAATTAAACCTTAGAAGATGCTGTTCATTGTGTTGCTCCAGCAACAACAGTCTAATGAAAAAGGAGAAAACTGCCAAGTGCAATTAGGGTGCGCACTAAGAGAGAAAAGTGGAAGAATGGTCAAATTTACATTCGAAGAAATGATTCTCAGCTGGTGTGGTTGTGTATTACTCCGAAGTACATTGTCACTGAGATATGACCATTTACCCTGTTTTAAAAATGAATTCGGAAACTCAGAAAATTATTGGCTAGAGCTTAACATGTATTTTCCCCTTTAAAATACTGTAAGAGAAAAAAAAAAAAGAGTGAGCAAGACACTGAATGTGCTTAGTGCAGTGTGTTCTGCCTCTCCAAAGTGTAGTATGAGTAATGCAAAGTTGCTGCAGTTAAGTACACATTTCTTGTTGGATATCAGAGAAAGTAGATGTGTAAAATCCATGTAGTTTGATACCACATACATCACCACTGCCCCTAAGAGTACTGAATCATAAAGCTACATATTTAGCACAGTAAAATAATATTTCTCATCTTTTCTCTGAGAAAATTCTATGGAAATGAGTGGGTGATGGGAGCAAGAGCTTATAAATCGAGTATTAAAACAAGAGGCAAAATGTAGAGTTGCTGCAGAGACACGGTGTATATCCTTTTTTTAATTCCAGGACATTTTATTTTAAGTGCCCCTCTTCCCCCAGTGTTTTTAGTACCAGTGTTAAATTACAGTAGCACTCTTGTGGAAATACATGTGAGATTCACATGAATACCAAGTACATTCATTATGATCAGCGCTGAATTCCAAATGAGAATAGCTTCTCTTTTTTTGCTTCTCTGTGTTAACCTTCAAGGCAAGTCAACACATTTCAAACATCCTAGTCTCATTTTAATTCGGAAAACAGTCTTAAATATACCACTGCCAAGTCAGATCGACTCAAAGCTGCAAGGAATGAAGGCAAGGAGGAGGAGGGGAGGCAGGACTGCCGCAGCAAGGAGACACTGTGAGAGAAAAAGAGGTGAGAATGAGAGCTAACATCAGCTCTCCTGAGGTCTGCTGTAATCAGCAGACAAATGGTCTGTACTCATGGCGCGTATTCATTCTGCAGCAAGGGGCTGCAAACGAGAGACTTCCTGTGTCTGTTTGGAAATACAGTACCAGCCTTCCTCTATTCAGATGCTTTGAAATGAAAAAGAACTGCTGACAAACACTGCTTTGGGCATTTGACACTGCTTTTTGATGTAGTTACTCAGACAGTGCAAAATGAACAAATTAGGAATCTACTACAAAAGAGTCTCAGTCTAGCTTGCTAAAATGTCAGGGTTTAGAAAATTAGGACTGATTTTTATGGCTTTTTCCTCTCTTTTTCTTGATAGTTTAAAACCAAAAAAAGTCCTTTCCAGTTGTTTTTGGGGTTTTTTTTGCACTGGTAAAGGGATATTTGCTTCAGTTTCTGAACGACCACTTTTAAATGAATGTCTGTACATGAAAAGGACATTGATATCACACATGCCAAATATATTTGCATATTCACCATCCAGATACATTTATAATTTGTGTTACTCATATCTCTAGATCTGTGTTTTGGATTGTGAAATGTGAAAATTTTATTTCAAAATCTTTTACAGGATTTTTTGTTTTCCCATGAGGATTCTACTGTTAATTAATTTAACTTTCTCTTTTAGTGTAACAACAAACCCTTTATGTCTCTGAAATGCCCATAAATGTGGCTTAACAATGACTCTGGAGCAGCACAGCTGTTTGGTTTCTTTTTTCAAGTACATTATTTTTAAAATGTACTTTTATAGTCACATATTGTGTACTGGGCACTACTGAGCTCCTCTGTGGAGTGATGTTACATCACACACTTTTAAACATGTTATGTGCTTATGGAGATGTTGAAAAGCTGCTCCTTTGAAACCACACCTCATTTTAAACAGTGAGGAAAATTAGGTAGGCTGTTATCACAGAGCCAAAAGCAGACATAATATAATAGCACCCAAGGCTCATAATGAAATTAGATTTTTTTTTATTCAGTGACCCAGATAGATTCATTGATGGAACAGCAAACCATTTCTGAGATCACTAATACTCTGATATATAATTGCAGGATGGCAGCTACTTATCCATTATATTCAGCTGTTCTGCCAGTGCTCCCGAGTTTAATTATCAGTCTGTCTTAGAAAATCCATTTTTCCCCCTCTTTCTGCAACAGCAAAATCAAATTTCAATCACAGTTTGCATTATAATACCTTATCATAAATCCACAGTTTAGGATGAATGATTATAATCATAGGTGCCTACTGATGGAAAACATTTACAACGTGCAACTGTTCCCTGATGATTTCAGCTCTGATGGAAGAGCACATGCAAGCATGGAAGTTCATCACCATTTCCTGATCTGGCTGTGATAAAGAAGCAGACAGAAAGCGGTCTGCTTTTCACCTGCGAGTATCCCACTTCCAAGCAGCCTTAAAATCTCACATTTTAACCACAAAGGCACAAGGACTTTGCAAAGATGATCCAAGCAAAGGATCAGTGGAGCCAGTGAATAAAAATTGTGCGATTTTAATGAATGAGATCCCGGCTGTGTCACACCTGCTTGTTGTTTTGAATGATCAAGTCTGTGCTCAGACATATGAACAACAGAAAGGAATTTGCTCTAGATGTGATTTTTTATGTGGTGCATATGTACGAACAGTGCAGAGGAAGGGCAGAGCATGGATTGTAGATCAAAGGAAAACATTTTTTCTTTCCCATTTTTTGGTGAATACTGTGCTTTCAACGGGTGCTGGGTTGGCAGTCTCAGAGGCTGTATTCCTACTCAGTGAGGGGAGAGGCACAAAGGACACAGTGGAAACAGAAGCCTCCTGTGCTAAAGGTTTCTGCCCCAGATGGGAACGACATGTATTTACAGTTGCCATGGCAGGCAGCCTCCACAACTCAGTATTTATTTGAGTGGTCCAGCTGTGGAGCAGGGTACTAATTGTTAAGGCAGATTACAGCTTCTAACACCTTTCTCTTTCTTCTGTACATGTAACAGATGAGATAGATAGATAGACAGATGATAGATAGACAGATAGACAGACAGACAGACAGATTGTATGTGTGTGTGTTTAGATTAGTACCTGCAGATAGCCCCTAGAAGCCACTACACTAGGCACGGAAAGCATATTGTTAATATCAGAAGTGATTCATAGCTAAAACTTTTGACTTATTATTGGTCACCTATATATTTCAGTCCCTCTGGAGGCCTGAAACATGCTGCCATAGCAGAGAGACTACAGAGCAGAGATGGCAGGTTCTGCATCCATGGGTTTCCTTCAAACATCCACACAGTTTTAGAAACTCAGATTAAATGGATCTTTGTGTGAAAAGAACAGTGACATGAAAGTCACTGTTAACAGGACTTTTGTGTCCTCATGATGTGTTTAGTGCTTCAATAAATAATGAGGCCTAGCAACTTATTTTGGATAATAAAATACAGGACTTGCTCTGCTAACTACGGCACCAAAATAAGAAAATGTTTTATGTGTTTTCTAGGAATAACATAAATCAGATGTAAGAACTGTTATCAGAGAATGATGATGACTTCCAAATCATTAGTAGGTAGTTAATCCTCTGAAGCTGAGGATTGTGGTGACTATCTGCTACACTCTTTCGTGAGCAGGTCACAAACATAATGGCAATGGCTAGGAGCCATCCAAATCAGCCTGTAATTTATTCAATAGCACATCCAGCTGCTAGGTTTTCAAAGCAAAAACTTGTGATACAGTCTGAGAGCAAAACGTTAGAAAAGCATGCTGGCTTTACTCGAAGGAAACAGTTTCAGTGGCATTTGGGGCAGTAGGAAAGTTGTCTCAGGCCCACCCCAAAATTTTCTGCAGGCCATGGAGCACCGCAGCCTAACCATTCCTTCCTTACATCTTTGCTGTCTAGGTAAGGCAGTCAGGTGTCTTGATAACCTTCAGTGATGACTAGAATGATTTCCTAATTTGCACCATGAATTGTGCATAGTGCTGTCTGAATACAGCTGCTATTGCTTGATAGAGTATCAACTGCAACAGCCATGCCACTGTTTTGGTCTCCTGCCTGTTTGCAGTCAAGTGGAGAAATTCTGCTGTCTTTAAATCTCAGCAGAGAAGGTCTGTTATCAAAATGATGCCAATCCCTTCCACACAAGATGTAAATGGTAAATCACCGTCAAGTGTTATCACTGCAGGAGGGATCCCTTTGAGAACTGGCCTGTGAAGTGAAACGTGCAGATGACTTTGACTACAGATTCTTCCTTGTATTTAAATTGTCCTGCTTGCTTCATTTATTCTGAACATATCTCCAGGGCAGCTGAGAACAAACTGATGAACAGGTGTGAATGTTGAGAGTACAGAGGGATTGACATTTTAAAGGTAAACATTGAGACTTTTCATCCAGAAGATGCAACAGCTAGTACAGATACTGATATAACTTCTGACACATGGTGATGAGTGATATGTAATGTCAGTTCAAGATGAGAGACTACAACTTAGTTAAAAGCAATCTACTGAATGTGAAGCACAAGGCTGGACCCAGCTGCCCTGAATCTCTTGTTCTGGAAAAATGACCGGCTTAAATGCTAGGGATGATGTTGAATACCCTGTTGAATTTCAGGACAATTAATTTGTGATCTGGTCCTCCCATCTATTATGAAGGCTGTTTTAAATTCAGAATTGCTGCTGAAACAGTTGTTCAATAAATAGTCTGCCAAGCAGGACTAGTTTGAGAACATTATACTCCAGCCAAGCCCCTGAATTCTTCCCATCTCCTATGAAAGGGATCCTGCAAAGGTGCTGTGCATGTGGAGCAGCTCCTCTGGCAGGTGAAGACAGGTCACATTTGTGACCGTGTACAGAGCTCCAGAAACACAACTAGCCAGTGCTGAGCTTGACAGTGGTTAAAGGGAGGCTCCAGGGGTCCATATCTTCATGCAGTGTTTTACTCTAAGTTTGATAATTTTCTTTTGTGTATTGGTGTCTGTCTTGTGTACCATTGACTAAGAGATTTCAGATCAGCTGCTGAATTATTTTTCTTTCATTACTGAAGTTGCAAGGACTTTTGCTTTGAAATAAGCCCCAAAATTTTCAAAAAGTTTAAATTTCCATGACAAAATAGTCTAATTGAAAGAAGGTGATAATAGATCAATTCCTTGGTACTTCCATTCCAGACAAATCTCACAATGCAGAGGCAAAGAAAGATGAAACAGTATAGAAAGAAAATTAATTTAACTAATTCAAGCAAAACAGAAATATTGCACTTTAGTTCAGTTGTATATTGCAACAAAGATTACAGATAAATTTAATTTTATACTACACGTTTTTTCCTAGTCCCAATGAATGTATAACCATATTCATTTTCTTTAACTTTCTAAGGTGTAGACACCACACTACACAAAAAGCAAGTGAAAATAATGAGCAGTCAAAATTTTAAATCTTAGGTTTTTGCAAAGCAGCTGGTAAGTTACTTTATCTTTTGAATCTAGTAATATTTGAATTATTTGCCTCTCTTAATTTATGGGTACTCAAATCTTTTTATTCTCCATTAAACTTCATTTGACTCTGCCTAAGTTTGTTAGTCTGTGGTATTTTTACTAAAGTGTGAAGCAAAGATATAGAAAGATCTAGGTATTATCAACATGAACATAAATTAATAATTTAAAGAGGACTACTTTACTCGGTTCACAGCTTGTTTTCTTAACTTTTGACATCAGTGTTTAACACAAAGTATTTAATGAGAGCTTCTGAAGGAAGAACCATTCACCAGTAAATGTCTTTGGTTTTAAAATATATGGGTTCAAGGGACAGCAATACTTAAATACTAAGTAGTATTTTAAATCATTAACGACAGCATGGTTTAGTGGGAAATTTCTTTTTTTTTATGTTAATATTAGTCATTGCATAATATTTTCCGGGCTTCTGTGTCCGCTTCCCAAACATTTGTGTTAAGAACAATTAATCTCTCTCACTCAAGAGCAATATATACTGATACTGGTCTTTTACAGGAAGTCTTCAATTCATTGTTCTTTCTGTTTCTGTGAAGTCTCCTGTAAATGAACAAAAACTTAAAAAACTTGTAGGAAGAGACAGACTTTGTCATGTCTTTTTCTATGTTTTTCTTATTAAAACACAAATAATAATAATTAATATTTTAATAGTGAGAAAGCAATATTGTTATTGCTTCAAGGAGTTAAAAAGATTTTAACTTTCCCTTGAGGTGCCCATAGCTGTTGTTTGCAAGACTGCTCTGATATTTTTATTTATTAATAGAGAATAAATAAGACTTCAGCAGCTGAAAGAAGAAAGCTGTTATCTGGAAGGAGCAATTTTTTTCAGGGCTGTCCTGTTTTCTAATGTAATTTCTGCTTGCTTGCTTACTTTTCTCTTGCTTTCTCTATTTTCTTTTTTATTTTTAATACTCACACCTTTAAGTCAAGGTTAGAGACCAGCTGGCACCATCAAGGCTTTTCAGTCTCATTTTGTGGCACTTCGCTACCTCCACTCTTGACACTGATCAGTGCATCAAATGTTTGGTTGCGGAACAAGCATAATGGGTTTTGAACAGTGTGCAGTCATGGGGATTTCTCCAGAGGGCAAAATTCATTCTACACGTGAGCTCCCCTCTTCCTTCCATTCCTCCTGTTTTTTTGTCTGCTTGCTTAGATTGATTCACTGGAAGAATCATTTAAAAATACGTTTGATAAAATATTATTACAGCATCTCCTGTCCATCATCCAATTAGAGCATACCATATGTACATCTTAAACCACAAAGAACTAGCTCATTTTCACACACTTTAGCATGAAGTGTAGGTATTTTAAATGGTTCCCCATAGGCTTCAGTCTTAGAAGCAGATTTTTGTATGCAATTATTAACAGTAACATGGACTGCACGCTTTTCCCATCATATACAATGAGTTATTTAAATTCACAGTTAAGTGATCAGAGATAAAAGATTCAGAGTTAAACAATCATTCAAGTATCAAACCTAGACTTGGAGATGGGAGGTTATTCTGAACACAGTGGAATTACCCACATGTATAAAACCATTTATGTGTATAGGTGTTTTGCAGAATAAGAGATTTCAGATTGAATTTGAACTACAGCAGTCAATAGTTTTGCTATTTCAGTCAATGAGCTCGAGCACTGGAGCACTAGTCAGTCAGCTTAACCTATAGGTATGCTCATGTCAAGAGACCATGAATTGATGAACAGCAGAAGTTAATTTGCAATATACAGAATCCTATATGCAAAAAAATGTATATTTTGCATCCACAGTATATTTTGCATGGGTACTGAACAGAAAAAAATCAGTAGAATGGAAAACTGTCAAAAGAAATTAGGAAGCCTCCAATGACAATTTATTTAAAGGGAAATAATATTAACAAATTCCACCAAGGTCAGAGGAAGAGTACTAATTCATAGGAATGTGGCTTTCTTATTTGGAAAATCTGAGATTTCCTTATTTAGTAAATTAGAGGTCTTTGCTAGCTAAAGCCTGATGAAATGGAATTAGACTGGAGTAGACGGCATTTCTAGATACATCGCTATTATGAGTAGAGGGCAAATAGTGTTGGCAGGAGAAAAGCAGGCCAGGAATAAAAGTCAGTCAGACCTTCTGACACGATGTAGATCAGGATTATATAAATATAGAGAAAAATCCTATTTAAGAAGGACCACCAATAGAAAGGCAACTCCATTATTTAATAAATGTTTTTTATTTATAGGTAGTTTCATTATCAGCTGAAAAAAAATTTAAACAAAGCAGAAATTGCCCATAATTTCACAGAAGACACTGTCAACATGAGCACTGACTTATTAAAGCTGCTTGTGAAGAGTGCAGGAAATTGAAAACTACACTTTCAGGTGAGGAAGACTGTTGGAAAGAATCATTCCATTAAAAAATAAAGATTACCTCCTCAAAGCAGAGGCAGCCCTACAAGCAACAGCAAATCCAATGTCTCCTTCAGAGTCCCATCAATTTCTTGTGGTTTAATAATATTTTTTTGTTTCTTTCTTAATTGGGATGTATTCATTCCCAGAGGACAATCAGAGCAAGAAGGCATTCTTTCTTTCTGAAAAAGTTTCCTCAATGACAACTCAACTATACAGTCACACAGATTCTTTATTCTTTTTGTCATGTAAGTCCTTCATGAATACAGCAGAGATTAATAGCTCTGGAAAGCAAATTCTTCACCTTTTCTGCAAAAGAAAAATAGTTGCCAGACATTTTTAATGGAGTCTGAGCATCTATGCTCTCTGACTTGGAGTGATTGGTCCACGGGTCAGAAATTCAGTCTTCTCAGATAAGACAGCACCATAAGATTGTCA
>WKFP01014112.1:268412-292114 GCA_011057875.1 Pterocles orientalis
TCGGAAGTGCAAGCCAGTACTCCTATAAGAGTCTTCTTCTATATACTGGGTATGATGTGCATGGGATGGAATAATTGGTCAGTCTGCTTCTCAATCTTTACCTAAAAGCAAATCCCAGGCTAGAAGCCAGACTGTCTCTTCCCCCCCAAAAGGCTGAATGTATGTCCTTGAGAAAAATAGCAACATCCTAGCAATAACTATAAACGTTTTTCTCTTACCAATTCTCTCCTGAGCAGGAATCCAAAACATAGCTTCTTGATAGCTATTTATGAAGAGAAGGGAAAAGGAAAAAAAAAATAACTCTGCTCTGCTTAACCCACAACAGGCGAGTATGAACATTACAAATAGATATGGATGGAAGCAAAATACATTTTTAAAAATTTTCCTTCATTTTATGAGCAAAGAATTTTGGAAGCAAGAAGTGTCACCCATTTGAAGGATTTGAAATACTGAAATCCTAAACCTTTCACGTGAACAGAAAACAAACTTTTCAAATATACCTGTATATTTAGTTCACCATAATGGGTGGGCTTATTTCATTTTAGCTGTTCATCTGAAGTAGAACATATATATGTGTCTCTGTGTATGCATGCACACATGCCCACATATAGATGTGCATAATGTACCATTGGTGATATAATCAGTGGGTTTACTAACCTTGCAAATAATAACAGTTATCATCACTCTGTTGCATGCAGTGTATGTTTTTACCACTTTTTCCTCCTTTTATTGATTTACTATAATTATTATCAATTCCCTCTTAGATGCTGATTAATGTCTCTCTTTTATAGAAGTTTGGCAGTTTTTAAATTTATTTTTCTAGATGATATGCCACTGTAAGCGTTTGTCTAGTGACAGTGCTGTTTTGCTTTTTACCCACATTATCTAACCTCAGCATTTCCTATTATCTTCACAGAACTTTTCTGAATTTCATTTAGGGAACAAAGACTAATTAAGAAATTTAGACTTTGAAATTTTATATTATTTTTAATTCCTTCATTGTTTCTTTTCCATACATGGCACTGCACTGACTGACATAGAGTTGATGTTATTAGCAATTATGATGTTTCTCAGATTTGTCCCTCTCTATTGAAAACATTCTACAAATTTTTGGATTTCAAAACCTTGGGCTAGGCTACCGAGATGATTGCTAAGTTAATCAAATTTACCAGACTCTGTGAAAATACAGCTGTATTTCAGTTACAGGGGAAGAAAATTAATAAAGTAATCCAAAAGTTATTTACACAAATTATGTCTTTCACTGGCCATTAAGGTCCAAATGGTTTAAATTTCCTTGTTTTCAACAGTAAACTTCAGCAGCAGCCTTTAAAAACTGCAATTCTTGTTTTATGTCTGAGGTAGCAAAGAAAATCAGACAATTGACTTGATATTTTTTCTAGTAAAAGTTAACTACTGACCTCCCTACTTATTCTATGGACCACTATTAACCTTGTCTGCAGGAGGGTGGTGATTTTAAGAGTTATGGTTGTTAATGGCCTTTAAATGCAGCGGTCTCAAACCACTTACTCCCCAGTGTACGGCATGGTTCAGACTTTTCCAGATGGGAAAATGATAAGAAGACGAGGAAGATAACAGGTCATTCTTGAGGCAGCATTGAGAAAATTGCTGCAAAATGAATTGTGCTGGTCTGCAGTGCTTTACCCAGCGTTTTTCAGTTTTAATTCATCAAGCCAAAGCTTGTTGACATGAAAGAGAATGAAATGACTGTGCAGTATGCTCCAAGAAGCTAAGTCAAAGGTTTTGTGCATCAGCTCTGCTGTAAATAAAAAAGAGGATCCAGGAAATATTCTGCATACTGGTGCTTTCCATAACATTTTGTATTCATCTGCTGCATGCTGAAATCCCATCATTAGTTTCAGCTGCAAAACAAATTAAAAAATCAGGTCCTTGAAATTTGCCAACTGTTTCATTTATGTCTATTATTGTTTAAATCAAACCGATACTAGTGATATTTCCTCACTTAGACCTTTTTCTATTTAATCATAGAATCACAGAATCATTAAGGTTGGAAAAGACCTCAAGGATCACCAAGTCCAACCGCCAACCCAACACCACCTAACTCACTAAACCATGTCCCTAAGCACCACATCTACACATTTCTTGAACACCTCCAGGGATGGTGATTCCACCACTTCCCTGGGCAGCCTGTTCCAATGCCTGATCACTCTTTCAGTGAAGAAATCTTTTCTAATATCCAGCCTAAACCTCCCCTGGTGCAACTTGAGGCCATTTCCTCTTGTCCTGTCACTTGTTACTTTAGAGAAGAGGCCAGCACCCACCTCACTACAACCTCCTTTCAGGTAGTTGTAGAGAGTGATAAGGTCTCCTCTCAGCCTCCTCTTCTCTAGACTAAACAACCCCATTTCCCTCAGTCACCCCTCTTAAGACCTGTGCTCCAGACCCTTCACCAGCTTCGTTGCCTTTCTCTGGACCTGCTCCAGCACCTCAATGTCCTTCTTGTGGTGAGGGGCCCAAAACTGAACACAGGATTCAAGGTGTGGTCTCACCAGTGCCAAGTACAGGGGCACAATCACTTCCCTAGTCCTACTGGCCACACTATTTCTGATGCAGGCCAGGATGTTGTTGGCCTTCTTGGCCACCTGGGCACACGGCTGGCTCATGTTCAGCCAGCTGTCGACCAGCACCCCTAGGTCCCTCTCTGTTGGGCAGCTTTCCAGCCACTCTGCCCCAAGCCTGTGGCGTTACAGGGGGTCGTTGTGACCAAATTGCAGGACCCGGCACTTGGCTTTATTGAACCTCATACAATTGGCCTCAGCCCATCATTCCAGCCTGTCCAGATCCCTCTGCAAAGCCTCCCTATCCTCAAGGAGATCAACACACCTGCTCAACTGGGTATCATCAGCAAACTTCCTGAGGGAGCACTCAATCCCCTCATCCAGGTCACTGATAAAGATGTTAAACAGGACAGGCCCCAAAACCGATCCCTGGGGAACACCACTGGTGACCGGCCACCACCTGGACTTAACTCTATTCACCACAACTCTCTGGGCTCGGCCATCCAGCCAGTTTTTTACCCAGCAAAGGGCATTGCTGTCTGAGCCATGAGCCACTAGCTTTTCTAGGAGAATGCTGTGGGACACGGTGTCAAAGGCCTTGGTAAAGTCCAAGTAGATGACATCCATGGCCTTTCCCTCATCCACTAGGTGGGTCACCTGGTCATAGAAGAAGATAATGAACTAATCAGTTCTATACACATGACATATCCTTGTAAAGGTGAGGAGTACATTCAGATAAGCACAGCATTGCCATTAGGAAATACCATACCATAGTTCAAATCTCTGAAGCAATGGGGAAAAAAGAGAAAGATAGTTTTGCCCACAGTCATCCAGCCTTGGAAATCTTCCCTGATTGCTGGCAGCCCAAGCTACATCTTGTCTTTGTGGAGGTAAGGAGATGTGTTCAGGAACCACAAGATTTAATAATATGCATTTCAAGCTGCTCTGGTTTATTTTCTGTATTTGAGTATTCCAGAGCTTTGTGTTTCAGATTTTGTGACTCTGATAGCTAGAAACCTACTATTTATTACAATCAACCTTGCTGGTTATTGTAATACTTCTTCGTGGGTCCCAGTACTGTAATTGTGAGAACCACACTAAATGCGGCTTGACTTAGAGTAGAACCAGTGGAGAAGAGCAGTAGCACGCAGGTCTGAACAACGGAAAAATGCAGGGTACAGCCTCTTGTTGTACAGGTTGTACTGGTACTAGCAATCATGTCTGAGGCAGGAAAGTCATGACAGTGTACATAGTAGTGCAAAGATTGGTAAGAAAACTCAAGCTTTACTTTATCTAATACACAGTGTGGACATAAACTAGACTGCACAAATTGATATGAGGATCCACACTGCTCCTGTTGACCAAGGCAGGACAGAATCAGTCCCTTACAGCCTCAGTCAGTAGATTTGCAGTAGAAGGTTACTGGCTGGGAGGTACCTATTGTGAATTTTGGTGTTCTGACTATCATGATTTCCTTAAGAAGAGAGCTATTGTGTAGTTTATAAGCTTTTATCCAAACTATTAAATAAAATATTTGTCAAATTTTAGTCCACATATTTAATACAAAAAAAAAGGACTGGAATTTCAATGGTGTAGGCAAGACAATTATAGAAAAACTCCACTACTGAAAACTTGTTCTAAAGGTTTTATCACATCCTAGGTACTAATACATGACAAAATCCTTTTCCTCTTAGTGCTGTCACATTTGTGTGAGATGAAGGTTGTTGTCTCACCCACACAGATGATAGGATGACACTTTAATTGGAAAGAGACATTGTTGGGAACAGTTATGAATAATTTAGTATGTCCTCCCTGCTCATCTTTTTATATGTTCTCCAAGTCATTATTTTATTTATTATTTATTAAGAACTGACATTTTGCTGAGAGCTGTACAGACTAAAGGAGAACACAAAGTCCTTGCCCTTGTGGATTTTACACAGCAAGAAACATAGAAAGCTCTATTCCATCCTGCTCATAAGATAGGAAACATATTCTGGCTGTGTTCCAAACTTTTTCCTCTCTTGGAGTTTGCCTTTGCTGACAAATACAACACTAGCATTGATAATAAAAATATCTCAGTATGAATGTTCTGTTAATCTTGGCTGTTTTTAAGGTTCTTCTTACCCTCTGAGACTTTCATAGGCTGCTCCAGTTTTCTTTTCCTCACAGAAATACACAGATTTTATCTTGTTAGACTGAAGTTAACAGAATTCGCCTGGGTTGACATCAGACTGTGTCAACTGAAACAATTCTGTCTTTCTTTATGGGGAGATGAAACTCACTAGCCTTTTACACAACAACAGTATTCCTCAATTATTTGCTTACCTCTCTCTCTCTCTCTTTTTTTGTCTTTATTTGCATATGCATATCATCTTGCTTGTACAGGTTGGATAAAAAGTCTTTGTCTTTATCTCACAGAACTCCGCAGACCCTCGTCCTCTATTCAGGACAAACATAAAAAGAAGCAATATAGATTCTTTGTGTGATATTTCCATACAGTTCTTCACTCGATGCAGGATTGCCTTGAAGATTTTTATTAATCTGGAAACAACTCTTATCCTGTTACATCTGATACCTGTATTAGCTTGTTGGACAACAAACACCCAGAGCCTGGGAAAGGTTCATAGGCTGGCATGAGGGCAGCTGGAGAGCAGCACACAGGAAGTCCAGCTTCTTTGGGAGCCCAACTTAAGTGCTTCTACACGAGAATACACATAGTATGGGGAATAAACAAGAGGAGCTGGACATGTATGCATGCCTGTGGGGGTATGATCTTATTGGCATTACAGAGACATGGTGGGATGGATCCTGTGACTGGAGTGTTGGAATGCAGGGATACAGGCTCTTTAGGAGGGACAGGCAGGGGAGACAAGGAGGGGGTGTTGCCCTCTATGTCAAAGACCAGCTGGAGTGCATGGAGCTCCACCTGGGGTCAGATGAGGAGCCAACAGAGAGCCTGTGGGTCAGGATTAAAGGGAGGGCAGGGACAGGGGACATTATAGTGGGGGTCTGCTACAGGCCACCTGACCAGTGAGAGCAAGTGGATGAGGCCCTCTGTAGAAAGATAGGAGCAAACTCATGCTCACAAGCCCTGGTCCTTGTGAGGTATTTCAACCACCTTGATGTCTGTTGGAAGAACAACACAGCACAGCGTAGGCAGGCCCCAAAGTTCCTGGAATGTGTTGATGACAACTTCCTTCTCCAAGTGATAGAAGAGCCAACCAGGAGAGGGGCTATGCTGGACCTTGTTCTCACCAACAAGGAAGGGCTGGTGGGGAATGTGAAACTCAAGGGCAGCCTGGGATGCAGTGACCATGAGATGGTGGAGTTCAAGATCCCCAGGACAGTGAGGAAGGTGCACAGCAAAGTCACTACCCTGGACTTCAGGAGACCAGATTTTGGCCTCTTCAGGGACCTGTTTGGAAGAGTCCCATGGGATAAAACCCTGGAGGGAAGAGTGGCCCAAGAAAGTTGGCTAATATTCAAGGGTCACTTCTTCCAGGGTCAGGGGCAATGCACCCCAACAAAGAGGAAGGCAGGCAAAAATGCCAGGAGGTCTGCATGGATGAACAAGGAACTCCTCAGCAAACTTAAACAAAAAAAGGAAGCCTACAAAGAGTGGAAGAAAGGACAGGTAGCCTGGGGACACTGTCAGTGAAGCCAGAGATCAGGTTAAGAAAGCTAAAGCCCTGACAGAATTAAATATGGCCAAGGATCTTAAGGGTAACAGGAAGAACTTCTATAGGTATGTCAGCGATAAAAGGAGGATTAGGGAAACTGTGGGCCCCCTCCGGAAGAAAGTGGGAGACCTGGTGACCCAAGATATAGAGAAGGCTGAGGTACTTAATGAATTCTTTACCTCACTCTTCACTGGCAAGAGCTCAAGCCACACTGCCCAAGTTGCAGAAGGCAAAGGCAGTGATTGGGAGAAGGAAGAACTGCCAGCTGTAGGAGATCAGGTTCAAGACCTTTTAAAGAACCTGAAGGTGCACAAGTCCGTGGGACCTGATGAGATACATCTGCAGGTTCTGAAGGAACTGGCAGATGAAGTTGCCAAACCACTATCCATCATATTCGAGAAGTCGTGGCACTCTGGTGAAGTTTCCGCAGACTGGGAAAGGGGAAACATAACCCCCATTTTTAAAAAAGGAAACAAAGAAGACCCGAGAAACTACAGGCCGGTCAGTCTCACCTCTGTGCCTGGCAAGATCATGGAGAAAATCCTCCTGGAATCTATGCTGAGGCACATGGAAAACGAGCAGGTGATTGGTGACAACCAAAATGGCTTTACCAAGGGAAAATCATGCCTGACAAATTTGGTGGCCTTCTACAACAGGGCCATAGCGCTGGTGGGTAGAGGAAGGGCAACTGACATCGTCTACCTGGACTTGTGCAAAGCCTTTGACACAGTCCCACATGACATCCTTGTCTCTAAGTTGGAGGGACATGGATTTGACGGAAGGACCACTCGCTGGATAAGGAACTGGCTAGATGGCCGCACTCAAAGAGTGGTGGTCAATGGCTCAACATCCAAATGGAGACCAGTGACAAGTAGTGTTCCACAGGGGTCAGTACTGGGACCAGTGTTGTTTAACATCTTTGTTGGAGACATGGACAGTGGGATGGAGTGCACCCTCAGCAAGTTTGCCAATGACACTGAGCTGTGTGGAGTGGTGGACACGCTGGAGGGAAGGGATGCCATCCAGAGCGACCTCGACAGGCTGCAGAGGTGGGCCCACGCAAACCTCATGAAATTTAACAAGGCCAAGTGCAAGGTCCTGCACGTGGGTCGAGCAAATCCCAAGCACAAATACAGGCTGGGTGGAGAATGGATAGAGAGCAGCCCTGAGAAGGACGACTTGGGGCTACTCGTGGATGAGAAGCTCAACATGAGCCAGCAGTGTGCGCTTGCAGCGCAGAAAGCCAACCGTGTCCTGGGCCGCATCAAGAGAAGCATCAGCAGCAGATCAAGGGAGGTGATTCTCCCCCTCTACTCTGCTCTCGTGAGACCCCACCTGGAGTACTGTGTTCAGATGTGGGGCCCCCAACATAAAAAAGACATGGACCTGTTGGAGAGAGTCCAGAGGAGAGCCACAAAATTGGTCAGAGGGTGGAGCACCTCCCCTATGAGGACAGACTGAGAGACTTGGGGTTGTTCAGCCTGGAGAAAAGAAGGCTCCGAGGAGATCTAATAGCAGCCTTCCAATACCTGTGGGGGCCTACAGGAGAGATGGGGAGGCACTCTTTATCAGGGAGTGTAGCAAGAGGACAAGGGGTAACGGGTATAAACTGAGAGCGGGTAGATTTAGACTAGATATTAGGAAGAAATTTTTCACTATGAGGGTGGTGAGACACTGGAACAGGTTGCCCAGAGAAGCTGTGGATGCCCCATCCCTGTTGGTGTTCAAGGCCAGGCTGGATGAGGCTTTGAGCAACCTGGTCTAGTGGGAGGTGTCCCTGCCCATGGCAGGGGGGTTGGAACTTTATGATCTTTAAGGTCCTTTCCAACCCAAACTATTCTATGATTCTATGATTCTGTAAGATATAGCGTATGTCTCTGTGTAACACGTGCACTTCCCTATAGGAAGGGAGTCACTTTTAGAGCAGCCAATGCCTGTAGAAAAAATTGCATTAAAGACAGCTACACTCGTGTGTTCTGTCTATATGCTGTGGTTTTATCCTTTAGTCATTACATTTGGGGTGTTTTCCCAGCTGGAAATCGGCCTCTGCTAGGTTATCACAGTATTTTCTGCAGTAATTACGATGTTGTGTATGTTGAGTTTGTGGAGAACTGAATGAGAATTTAAGGTGAATCACCAAACCTTCCAAATTAGATCTAGTTTTGAGGGGAAAATAAACCTGAGGTAGGCACAGCAGTGAGTAGAGTATTTGACAAGTGATCTTTTTGAACCTTCCATTATGAAGGATCATTTTCACTCCAAATCTGACATTGCACAAGTGTTAACGTTTAAGGGGAAAACAAACTACGATTGCAATTTTTACACAAAAACCACTGAGTTCTCCAACAGCAACAAATCAGTGATGGAGAATAAGAGACAACATGCTGGTAAGGGGGGAATTTGCAGGGCCCTGTGCAGCAGGCAGTCTCAGTGATGTGACAACAAGATGGATGTGCATGAAGCCTAATTATCTGAGAGTGAAAGGTCATCAAAATCAATTTGCAGCATGATGTACAAAGGTCATTATCAGACTCAAATTTTCTATGCCCATTTAAAGCACAATAAAAAATAAAGTGGTCGCTTTAATAACTATGATTAGTAAAGAAAAAAGGCATATCATTGAGCCATCTGTTTAAACATTTGTGCTACCCTAGTTTTTATTCAAAATACTGCAAATAATGAGAGGTGTTTTTTTGGAAGGCAGTGTTCCTCGAATAGACTCCATTCATTTTGAGGATCTGTAATGCTGACAGAATTGAAAGCACCTCTCTAAAATTACAGTCCTTCAAAATCAATAGTGTAATATTTGTAATTTGTTTCTTTTTTATTACAGACCACTTCATTACTACTTTTATTTTCAGTTTATGAAATGATATAGGCTAGAATTCATTGTTCGCTTGTCCGAGGTTAAATTGCTTAATCAGGGGTGCACATTGCCTGTTTTGTTTTGCCTGTTTTGTTATAGCACCTCAGGGGCAAAACAACCTTTGTGCAAACACAGATCTGTATAGCCAGCAAAGACACTACAACAGCAACATTTAAGCCTAAAAGCACACTCAGAAACCTGTTTGTGCTGGTTCTGAAGGAAAAGATAATCCACAGTAAAATAGAAAAATGAGCTGATTTGTCAGAAGAGAATGGCTGCCAGAGGGTTTTTCTCATGAAGCTTTTTGGCTGTTAGGACATGAGAGGTAAGGAGTCCATACAGGGAGGAGTCATCCAACAGGAACTAGTGGCTAGTCTGAGCACAACCACTCAAAAGGTGCATAAAGTTCAGAAAATTGTGCATTAATTCCCTTTTGTGTTTGTTCCCCTCTCTTTCTGACACGCTGGCCCTTCTTTCTCCTTTCCCTATAAAGAAAAAAACTTGAAGTAGATGAAGGACCCAGCTGGATATGCAGTGGAGAGTGTTAGGTGTCCACTAGTTAGATACATTTTTACAGAGAGAAATTTCTTCAGCTTTCCCACTTTGTCTGCATCATGTTTTCCAGGGCACTAGAAGTACAAGTGAAGAGGAAGAAAATAAATTTCCTGCCCACACAGGCAGCAATCCTGCAAGTGCCATCCTGCCGGCAGCCCTTCAGCACTCGCCTTCCTTGTGTGGGCAACACTGCGGCTACGTGCAGAGCCCGCAGGAAGATCAAGAGCACATTGTGCTCACAGCCACTCCTCTCGTCAGGAGCTTGTAGACATAATCTCTGATTTCTTGATACTTTATATGTATTCTGTATCACATAGAAATGGGGGCAAAATAGATACTGAGAAACCTCTACTACTGAGTATTTTTATCTTTACATTAGCAATGCTGAATCTCATTTCCTTGTCAGGAAGCCTTCCACGACTGGCACAAAGGGAAATATCTTGTGGTGATCAACTCACTCACAAAAATATCTTTGAAAGAATGTAAAGTACAATTTGGTCCTTTTTAATTTGTAGAAAAAGAAAGATGTCGATGAAATGACAGCAGCATCTTTATTAAGGCATCAAATATTGGAAAAAAACCACAGCAAACTAGTGAAGAGCCATAGAAGTAAAGAAAACAGAAAGAAAATACAGACAGAAAGAGCTTCTTTAAGTTAAGTTTGAATTGTGATAACTGCAGTTGTTAACATATTAATACTGAATGACATTACGGTTTCAAAAGCTCACCGAGCTTTTTTTGTACAGGTACTAGCTATACCTGTTGCTAATAAGTACTAATGAGTTACAGTACCTATACCAAATTAGTATCATTACAAGTACTAGTATTGTATCTAATTCCCCTTCTCATAGAGTTTGATGGGAGTTTTGCCTGTGAATTTAAAGATAGCTTCACTTCAGGTATTAACAAAACAATGTTATAACTCACAAATTTTGAGTGCCCCAATTACAGATGCAGAAGTAAGCAATGGCCTAGCTTCAATGCCCCACCACTGGAGCAAGTCTCCCCTCTGCAACTAACTCCTGCAGTAGCTGCTGGTGTATACATGTAGGTCCTGCTGACTGATCAGAAAGAGATCCTAACTGCCCATGTGTGAATGTTTTTATTGGCAGTGTGCCTAGCCTTCACTTGATCCCTCAATACAGTTTCAAAAAACTTCTTTGGGGGAAGATGTATGTGCAATCCTGTGTTTTTTGCATCCTCCTTTGTCTTGATATCTATTGAGGACTTTAGCACCAGGGAAATAATACTCTACAGTCAAGCATTATATTATGTGTTATATGAATAAAACACGAATTTGGCTAGCCCAGCAACACACACTGGTTAACAATTTTTTTAAAACTTTTTTATTTTTTTTGCTGTCCACCTCAATCCATGGTATTTCCTTCAGGATTTACAATCTTGATAGTAGTCGACTTGCAGGGAATTTGGCCTTACCCACATTTCACTGCCATATTTCTCTTCATGCTCTAATCATGCAAATATAAGTAATTAAATATTGCTCCAACAAAATTATAGTCTCAAGAGGCTGTTCTTGTAAATAAGCGTTTCATTTCAAGCACTTTAATCCTTAAATTGGACTTGAAAAGTGACCTAGATATTCCATAGAACCAAAATGAAGTCAGGAAGATCTTCATCTTCACGTTCAGTTCTGCAGACAAGCCACAAGATTAATAAGTGTATTTGGTGGACATATGTAGTCTTCCATGCCACATAAAACTGAAAGCTTTAAATTACATTAAGGAGACTACCTGGGTGTGGAATTCACTAGCAAGTATTCATTAATTGTTTAGCTTTTAGATATTTTTACTAACATCTCCGTCTCTGTAAAGCAAGATTACTGAGGTGTTAAGGGGCTTTCCAGAGATGTTACTGAGTAATCTCTGGGCTTGTGGGAAGTTTTCGTTGCCACAATGGACAGACATCACAGGACAAATATTAAAGATCAAAAGACATCACTAGTTTGCTATGGAGGTCACATGAATTGCTAACATTTCCTTAAATATAAGTGCCCAGAACATTGAGGTTGCACAGTGAAATATTTAAAAGCACAAAATGCAGATGGTCAGCTTTATGGAAATGACAATGACCAGTGCTTGGTCAACTTTAATTTGCCACCACTAGGGCATGAACGTAACAATTCAGTCATTACTGACAAGATTAAGTGGGCTTTCTCAGTAAATGTTACACAGTATCAAAATATCTAACCTCCATGAAATGACCTGGACTCTCTAACCTCCCTTTTTTCCTTTGTCCCAGCTTTAAAGATTCCCCTGACACCATAGGAAATAAATCCTGAGTCTAATGAAACTGCTTTTTGCCAGCATTTGCTAATATTTTGTCTCTTTTCACTTCTTATCTGGTGACCAGAAGATGTATGTGTTTCTTGCCTCTGATACAAAGCTTGGTTCTGCATAGATCCTGAAGGATTTACAACCAGTTCTGACAAAAAAAATCTGTAAATATTAAGATTTTGCATTTGTCTTCCTGTTTGAAGAGAAATTAGGATTGCTGCTGTCCTTGAAGTAGAAGGACTTATGTGAAGGCTAATTTGACTGGCTTGGTGCCTTTCAACTAAGGTCACTGTGTTACTTCCTGTATCCTGTTTTCTGGTCCATTTCAAGCGTCACATCAATTCTTGACATGGAGTTTGTTGATGAACGTGCCCTAAGAGGACCATAAACCAATTTGCAGAGCAAATAAGAAGGTTATGAAAGCAATGACATACCCAGTGATTTTCCACTCTTTGTCTTGTGTATGTATCTTAATTTCCAGACAGTTGCATCACAAAATGAAGGACCTTCTTGTCCTTTGTGTTCCCCTCCCCCTTTCTGTTAGGTTTCAGTGGACTAGTTCAATAAAAGGAAGAAGGAACAATATTCACTAGAAAACAGTTATTTAGTTACAATAATTTGTACTTTATGTCATATTATAATAGTGAGTGTAAATTTTCCTTTGAACCATGTTTCATTAACATTTTTTTTTCCACAGAGTTACATCAAAAGACTCTATAAATAAGTGATGTGCTCAGCCTGCCAGTTCTTACATGCATACCAATTACTTCTATTGGTTTCAGGACACGAGTCTGTATTTTAAACAACCCAGATAATATTGCAAACTGAAATATTCAACATCTCCATCTTGGTATGCTGTCACCATGCAGAGAATGATTATAATTGGTAATCAGTTTCACTGCTGGTAAGTTGAGTGGCATGATGCATTTTATATCCTTATGTCAAACTCAATTAACATTCTAACACAGTGTATTTCAAAGACACAGACCTAATCTGAGGGAACAATGCAATTATTTTTTTTTGGTGTTCAAAATTCTCAGTTTCATAAAGAGAAGGATTTGAAGCACAAATACATTTATTAATACTGTAGCATTTTCTGATTTTGCTCACCAGAGGAAAAGGGGACAAACATATAACTTCCATCTCAAATTTTTGTCATATGTTGGGCGTATCAATGACGTTAGATTATATACACTGCTGTATCAAGGTATGATATACATTATGATACTGTGGCTTAATTATTTTTTAAAAAATACTGATCTATTTTAATTGTTTTTTATTGATTGATTTATTTAGTAGCCATGAGCATCACAGTGCTTTGTAAAATTCCACATAAACAAACAGTAAAACAAAATCATAAAGAGAAAGCTAGTGTATGTAATGCATGTTTTAAGGAGAAATTAGGAAGTTGAAAAGGGCAGACAAAAGCTGCAACATTGTGGAACTCACTCATCATCACCGAAAAATCTTGCCCCCACCCCCACACCTCTCTTTTGCGTTATACACTTCTCCTATCATCCTTAACATTGGTTTGTAATAGCATAGCAGCTTTCACAGCACAGAATGGAAGAGATAAAGTACACAAAACATCTTTTAAAAGAGCAAACAAAAATCCAGGTCTGACTGATAAACATTACAAAACTTGTCCAGAGTAGTCCTGCTTTACCTGTGGTTAGTTTGTTGTATTATCACACAGATGGTCACAGCTTGGGGATCCATCTGTCCTGATGGAAGTGACACCATTTTGCTGGCATGTCTTCTTCAACCTGGGCTCTTTTGTATGCAGGGGCTGAATGGTCTTTATCACATAAGTATTCCACTGAGTGATCCGTGCTCTGAAGTTACAAAATCACACAATAGTTGAAGTTGGAAGAGACCTTTTGAGGTTATTTGGTCCAATCCACCTGTTCAAGAAGAGTTGGGTGTAGCAGGTTTCCTGGGTCAATGCCCAGACAGCTGTTAAATATCTCCAAAGAAGTTGTAAGAAGGACACCCAACAAGCTGTTGTTTTGATCTTTCTTCTTCCAGCAAGTTTGTGGGGTTTTTAGAGTGGTAGGGCAGGACATACTGGAAAAATATGAAAACACAAGGGCTCTGCTAAAGAGAAGATTCATAGTTCTGCAGTTCAGAAAATGAACAAAATGTTGATAACATCTACTTTGGTTCTTTTGTGACAGAAGCACAACTCAACTTGGTTGCAGGTGAGATTACTGAAGTCAAAATAAACATAACCACATTTTTCCTGAAGTAATTGAATCTCCTGAGTCTGCAAAACCGGCCTGGAACTCTTGAAGGTGCAAAGCTGTCTGACAGTTTTAAAATAGTGAAACATTTTTAAGAAATATTTTTTTATATACCTCTATATGTTGCTGCTAGTTAATCACAAAATTGTCAGGATAAAAATCTTTCACCAGTCTGTGCAACAACCAAAAACCTAGTAGCTTTTATTAGCACACACCGACCAAGTTGCCCCAATTGACTTTTCTGATCTTCAAAACATGAAAAAATTGTCAGTGAAGTAACTGACATCAGCTGTAAGTTACATGAGCAGGACCATATGATACATAGAGCAGAACTCTTCCGCTGAGCAGAATCCTCAAAACTTGACTACTCTGTCTTTTGATCCTCCAAATTGGAGAGTTATGATGGAGCACTTCTAACAAAACTTGACCGAAGACTGACATGACTAGTTTCTGTCTCACAATGTCTGTTCCACTGTGAAATTTAATGAACTGTTGACCTGAAATATAGAAAGAACATTATCTTTTCTTTATGGAAAAAATGAAAAGGTGTTTTGTTGTTCCATATGTTCAGGAAGGGTGGAGCAGGATTTCAAAAATTCCTATCCTTACATCTTGAGAGCAAGACTTTATTCTTACTTTCTGGTAAGACAGACATTCTTTTCATCACGCTCTTCCTTTCTCCACAGCCCCAAATTCGAGGTTATGCTCTTCTATTTTGTTCTACTAACACATGTGGGCTGGTGCAAACCTTTCCTGAACAGAGTACAGACTATAGTTTTTATGATTTTTAATAGATTTTATGATTGTATATTGTTGTCTATCCTGACCACTGAAGCCTAGATAAAGCCATGATGTTACCTAATGAATTCGTCAGAATAATCCTGCATTTATTGTAAGCTATTGTGCAACATTATTGATATAAAGATATTTAATCAGTCTCCTGGTTCCAGCCTTGTCTCTGATTTGGACATATTACTTTTTCTTACACCATTTACTACAATGATTCCTTTGAGAACATGAGCATTTGGTAACAGGACAGAAGACAAATATCTAAGTCAATTGCTGTCACTCATGTTTCTTTACCTCAATAGACAATTTGAACATGTTATTAATTATTTTTTACACTGAAATGAAAAAAAATCCATTAATATAAACACTTTAACATTTTTAGGAAGAAGCTGTATAACGTTTTCTGTATTCACAATATATTTTATATGAGCAGCCTTGCTGCAAACCATGGGGAATAATGTTTGTACTACATCGTTGCATACAATTTTTCTCACTGTTAACTTAGCTGTTCCTGAGGGGGGCTAATAACCCTGATGTCACATCTGACCACACTGTTTCCCTGAAAAGCAATGTATTCAACACAGCAAGAGAACTTCTTTAAGCAGTGCCATTTACACAGACCAGGTTTCTATTTATCCCAAGACTAACTCGCAAGAGCACTGCATGGTATTTTAGCTACACGGCTGATTAATGTAACACATTCTTAGGAGGACTGCAGGCACTGTATCTCCATTCCATGACACTGGTTTAGTATGTACAGTACATTTGCTCAGTGCCAGAAGCTTCTGTGTTTTGAGTACTGTCACAGATTAAATTTAATTTAATGATTTTGAGGATTTTTTTTTTAAATTTGTCAACTTCTGAGAATGTCTGGACAGTTATTTCTCTCTCTTGATATGGCCTTCATCACAGTGGAAGCAGAATGCATGAAGTATATTGCTCTGCAATAAACTTTCATAATTGTTGTGAACTAATAACGAGTATTCATGTGGCATATTTACTTTAGTACAGGAAGCTGAAACCAATGTACTATGTGAATACTATCTGATTCTGTGAGTAGCCTTACTAAAATATGTGTTTGGAGAATAAATATGTGAAATGACATCTGGAATCTTGCAAAATTAAAATGTTAATTGGGAAAGTAGTAAAATTATAACAAGCTATATGATATCTGCTTCACTGATATCCGGACAGTTCTTATGATTTAAAACCTCTGGCACTGCGTTTTAAGTTGCAAATACATTTACATTCAGTGATCACTAAGAGTAATAATATGGAAGATTTTGTCATTAAGAGCAATTCCTTTCTTGAGCTCTTCCTCCCTCTCCTTTTTTTTCTCCCCAAAGAATAAAATATGACAATTTGTCTTTAATTCATATTTATTTCATAGTTTATTTCATTGATTATGTCTTATATCATATAATGACTTGAGATAACAAAAGGAATTACAAGAAATTTTAGAAATGTAGTAGTGATTCTAAAATAATTATACCTAAATATTTCTGACATCATACAATTTCATCCATAAATTGAATTTCCCTCTTTCTTAAAAAACAACCTTTAAGTATCCATGGCCTTGTGTATCAGCCTCATCTTTCATTTCCTTTTTGCCTTTATCATGGTCTGGATTCACAGAAAATGTGGGAAAAAATAGTCCACATTAAAACAATGGCAGAGAAGGCATCCTGGTAATATCTATGGGCCTTTTATACTGAAATGATTTATTATCTTTGTGACTATTTCAGATTATCAAAATTACAAAAACCGTTCTGTTATTTGAGTATTCTTGCATCTGAATTTCAAAAAGGCGTGACACAGACCTGACCTCCTTTGCAAGCAGACTATGCATATATTTGTGTAATAAATATTTCTGGTAAAATATTTGTAGAAAACTAATTTCAGTGTGGAAAAAATTGTGAAAATTATTTCTTTGTGCATGTATTGCAGAAGATATTTTCTCACAAATATCCAAAGAACAGAAATAATATCAGACTATTTCTGAGAACAATCTTAATGAAATCATTCTCAATCATAAGTGACTTGTAATTAATTCAGAAGGTAGATGACTTTTAAAAAATCTTTGTGACATCTAGTTGACAGTATATTTGGCATGTAATGTTTTCTTCATAGAAAAGTGGTGCCAGATGTTCTTCCACACTAATTGTTACAACTTCTTCCTGCACTCTTTAATTTCCCCAATTTCTTCTCTGGTGCTTATTCTCCCTTATTTCCCACCACCTCTCTTTTATTGCACTCCTCTATTACAATCCTTCATTCTAAGTCACGTGCCACAAACAACTTCGTGCTTTCTCCAGCTTCATCACCGTGTCACACACATACTCTGAACTTCTCTTCCTTTCCAGTTGACTTCAAAACATTCGCTCCTTAAATGACATCTACAAGCAATTGTCAGGTCAACTGAGGGGCATTGGCATCTAGAGATGCATAATTTAACTTTTTTAAAAGTTATCATATAGCTCTGTATGGAAGTACATACGAAGCATACTAAACTTCATAATTTACTTGTGCTTTATTTATTAACTTACTTTTTCACATCCATTATATAGTTATTTCCCTTTGCATTTATTTGTTGGTGATAATACGTCCTCTTCTACTTCTGCATCTTTGGGACCTGGTTGTATCTGCAGCTTCTGACCTTACCAACTTAATAAATATAAACACAACCGTCAAACCATTAGCTGCTGTTAGTAATTTTGTCCACATCATGTCAAGATGTTAAGATGGATAGCCTGACAAAAGACAGCTCAGGGTTATGGCAGCCTTTCCAATGCACTTTCCTGAAGACTTCTGAGAAATGGCTAATGGCATGATTAATGGCAGATAGAAATTCGACAGCATTTGTCGGGGCTGGTTTCAGTTTGCAAACAAGAAGTCCACTCCCCGGGTTTGTGCCAGTTTTAGGAATTTTGCAAGGGACTCTCATGTCAAGGATCCCTGCCTCCTCCCATGAGGACGAACAGCAGAGCTCAGCTGTCCTCCTCGTACCAACCTGTGCTTCTGTCAGATATCCCCATGGGTGCACTCATCTTCAAAACACCTGCATGAGTTAGGGAAGCACAGTTTTATTTATTTATTTGCCTGGGAACTTGTATTGCATTCATGGACTTTGTCCAGAGAGGCCCTCAGCCACCGTTACAAGGTCACCCAGGAAACACAAGGCAGGAGGAAAACAGAGAACAGGGCTGCTGACGGATTAAATCAGCCATGTTTTTTCTTTTCTTCTCCTGCTGAGAGGCAGGATGGGTTCCCTCAAGGCTTGTATTGGTAGGAGTGACAAAGTTTAAGTGGTGGGGGTTGCAGCATTGCAGGGTGTGGGAGGAGGCCATGGACCTCTGTGGCCCCATGGCAGCTGGCTGCAGCTACCATTGCCACCGACAGAAACAGCACTGGAAAGAAAACCTATCCTGAGCCATGGCTGTGTCAGTTGGAAAAGCACAAGCAGACCGTGATAAGATGTGTTTAAGTAAAGACCCAGCTGCCAGGGCTGAAGATGCACAATGTGCTAAAGGGCTTCAGGTGCCCCTGAGGGACTGCGGCCATCGGACACACATGCCAGGACACCCCCGAGGGACTGACGCCATGGAGAACCCTACAACCTGTGAAAACAAGGGGACCTGAGAGTGGGGACAGGAGAGGACAGTTGTTCACCTCAGTGCATGTGTGTAAATGTTTACATCTGTTTTTCCTTCAACACCTGAACCAGTGGACAGAAGTTTGTTTGACAGTAGATTAAGTGAAAATCCCCAGCTCTAGATGGCTGTTTGCACCAGGGCTGAGTACAGCAGCAGTAGTGTCGGAGAGGGTCTTCAAGGTACAGGCAGCTCCCACCAGCAACCAAGTGACAGCAAGCATGGCGCCTGCAGAGAGGCACTGCCACCTCATCTCTCAAAACTCCTGTGCCCTCTGTAGCCACAGCATTGGTGCCACAGCTCACATGTCACAGGAGTAAGTGCCTGAGACAACAACAAGCAAGATTTAAGTTTACTTAAAAGAACAATGGATTCAATATTTTAATGTTTCCTTCTTCCATAACCTTCGGGACATTTGGCTTCTTCAAAACATCAAGTGTTTTTGTTTTTTTCCAGTGGAAATTTCAAAACGGGGGCTGGGATGGGGGAAAAGGAGAAAAACCAGCTGAAAGATGGACATTGTGCTGCAAAGTGAAAATATACAGAAGACACAGGATGCATTCTATCCTGCCTCATATAAAAAAAAAAAAAAACTAGATGTGTTAATTTGGCCTGTTAAAGAAGACCAAATTATGACAGCATATTCATCAACAAAATAGCATAATGTTGACCAAACAGTCTGAAAGAGTTCAAGGCTTGTTCTCTGGTATATTGCCATGTATGTGAACAGACAAATAAAGGCAGCAGAAGCATTGGCTAGAAACACTGCTGAAGTACAGCTGCCAAGAGTGCAAAGGGAGTACAGCAGTCATTATACACAGGCAATGGCATCTCTGGGACTGCAAAGCCTTGCTGAGCCTTGGGAAGGCAGTGATATCAACCTACTAAGTAGCTTATGTGCTCTCACTTACCTCTGCACTCTCTGTCAGACACCCCCAGATGTTCATATTGCCTGTGCTTGATGGTCATCCTGGGACTCTGGCAGTGTAGACAAGCATACTTCTGGAAGAGTACAAAAAGGAATGTCTTTAAGACTGCAACAGCACATGAAGTGCAGCACTGCACTCTTAACTGTAAAGATAATTTAATGTGTTATTCTTAAATAGTTCTCTTTATTCCTTCTTCCTCTATGTACAATGTATCTTTCAAACACCAGTTTAGTGATGTTGTAAGGGGAAGACAGATTACACTGTCTGTAGCTAAGCAAAAAGTCTGGAATTGCTGAAAGCTGCATGAGCCGGATTTCCACTTCATGAATTGAGTCTAACCTACAGTCTACCTACCCTTGTCACAAACTGACAGTATCAGCCATGCCAAAGGGGAACACATCTTCACAAGATTGGAAAATTAGCTAAAATTACCTGCTAGGTTTATAAGTGTTCTGAACTCTGTCCTGCTTTGTACTGAAGTAGAGCTGACCAACAGACCTGGCCTCATTCCCCATCTGTGAAGCTAAAAAGCCTCTGGTCTGTTTATGTTCAAATAGGGTTTTTGAACATAATGGAAATATGCATGGTAAACATACTATATAGCACAGTTAAAACCTGTACTTGGTTAATTTTTAAGTTGTAAATATTAGGGGTGGAATATCTCACTTTTGAATCAGATAAGGGAAGATTCCTCTAAGAGGATTTCAGAGGAACATATTTTTTAAAAAATAACAGAACTAGGAGCTTGCTAGTGTTAACACTGCACATAAACATTAAAGTTCATTCCTTTGAGACTACAACAAGGGATAACCAGGTGCCTCTTCCTGTGTTTTGGGATATTCCACTGTGATTTCTCAGCTCTGCCTCCATAAAGAGTTCAAGTCCTCTCATAGTTCTGACAAATACTCATTTACTGACATGTTATTCAAACTGACCATAGACTTGTCAAGTTGACAGGTTTTTTGTCCCCCCAAGGAAAAGCACAATTGCAGTTTCTTTCATAGAACATAACTGGGGTGTAATAAATGCAGAGAAAATGGTTCATTGTGGATTCCAGACACACACAAGTACTATCTTCCTGTCCTTGTCTCCCTGCAGACAAAAGACCTCAGCAAAGAGAACACGTCACCCAGAACCTGGCCAGATTAACCAATTACACAATGAGCTGATAGCATCCCTGAAATCTTTTCCATGTGACTTTAGACCTGTTTTGGAAATACTATAGTTCCCAGAAGACTGAAACCAAAGAGAAACAAGCATACTGCTTGGATCAGAAAACAAATGACACTGAGCACAAATGAGATGAATGAGGTCTGTGTTAATATGGAACATCAATTTATCACCCCAGCTGAACACACAAAGGTAATTTGTAAAACCGCAGTGTTTATTAAACCAATTAGAAACAGGTGCACTTGAAAACAATAAGGCTTCCCTGCTTTCTAGGCTTACAAAAGAAATTAGGTTTCTTCACGTATTTTTTTTCTTCTTCCTCCTTTCTTTGGTTTTTTTTTTTTTTTCTTTTCCTTCTCCTCCCCATGTGAGGTGTCTTGCTGCAAAGCAGCTGTTAAGGAAAGATGACACAGTGTCTCCTGGGTCATATCATTGTATTAGAAGTTCTGAGCAAACAGCTTTGCCATCAAATGAGCAAAGTGACTTTTTGATAGTTGATGTTTAATATCTGTGTACAATGTACTAAGCAGTATATAAACACTAGGTTTTGGCAGTCTGTTGTCTCCTCAGATGAGTGCCTAAGAGGCTCAATTATACGTCTGTTATAATACATGCTTATTTATAATCTGACAACTAATAGGTCAAGAAGGCTGCCCTAGGAGCCCAGCGAGCAGACAGGGTTCCTCTGGGGAAGAGGGAAGAACTAGAGACCAGGTGCTGCTGCGGTGGGTTTGGGAGGCTGTGCAGCAGGGCACAGGAACTCTGCCCCTCCTTGCTTGTGAGTCCCACCTATCTGTTTGTAGTCTGTGACCACTCTTTTTGTCATGGTCTCCACCAGGCAGAGAGCTTGTCCCAGAAAGAACTGTGGCGACCCAAACGGAGGGCCTGTTCCAAACTGTGGCTGCACAGGTCTCTGGCTGCAGGGAGTGCCAGAGCTGCTGCTGCCGGGGGAGGGCGGCGGACATTCCACTTGTGTGAGGTGCAAGGCGGTGGAAGATCTGCTCACCATGGTGGCCGAGCTGAAAGATGAGGTGGAGAGACTGAGGGCCATCAGGGACTGTGAGCGGGAGGTCGACTGGTGGAGTAACTCCCTGGCGTGCCAGACGGAAAGGCACCAGGGAGACACCCCACAACTGGGGGCGGACCCCCTGCCCTGTGGGGCAGAGGAGGGGGAACTGAGGGATGGGGAGGGTTGGGAGAGGGTCCCTGCTCGGCGTCGTGGGCAAACCCCTCTCTGCCTGCCCCATGTCCCCTGGTGCCCCTGAGCAATAGGTTTGCAGCCTCGGACATTGAAGGGGAGGTAAGTGGGGAGGCGCAGGAAGGTTCCCCTGAGAGGTTTCCAAGGGCGAGGCAGTCGACTCTGCGCATTCAGGCTGCCTCTGCCAGGACAGAAAGAAGGGTGCTTGTGGTAGGCGACTCCATTCTCAGAGGAACGGAGGGGCCCATTTGCAGACCGGACCCGAGCCGTAGGGAAGTGTGCTGCCTCCCTGGGGCCCGGGTCAGGGATATAACTAGAAGAGTCCCGGAGCTGGTTCACCCCACTGATTACTACCCGTTACTCATAGTTCAGGCGGGCAGTGATGAAATCGCTCAGAGGAGCCTGAGAACTATGAAAAGAGATTTCAGGGGTTTAGGGCGGATAGTTCAAGGAGTGGGTGCGCAAGTCGTGTTCTGTTCTGTACCTTCTGGGGAGGTGCAGGACAGGGGGTGGGCCAGGAAAACACAAGTCATGAATAACTGGCTGAGGGGCTGGTGTCGAGCCAGGAACTTTGGGTTCTCTGACCATGGGGCGGTTTACTCAGCCCCTGGCCTGTTGTCGAGGGATGGAACTCGTCTGTCCCATAGGGGGAAACGAATCCTAGCGCAGGACCTAGCAGGGCTCATGGAGAGAGCTTTAAACTAGATTCGAAGGGGGATGGGGCTGTAACTGGGCTTGCACCAGTGGGGCAGCACTCTAGTGTTGATAAAGACGGGGGGTCCTCCCACCATCCTAGGGTGAAACAGGCGCGCTCAGCTCGCTCCCTGAAATGCCTGTACACAATGCGTGCAGCATGGGGAATAAGCAGGAGGAGTTAGAAATCCGTGTTCTGTCAGAAGATTATGACGTGGTGGCAATTACAGAGACATGGTGGGACAGCTCACATGACTGGAATGTAGTCATGGGTGGCTGTACCCTTCTCAGGAAAGACAGGCCAGCAAGGCGAGGGGGGCGAGTTGCTCTTTATGTGAAAGAACAACATCAATGTATTGAGTTCTGTCCAGGGGTGGGTGACAAGCGAGTTGAGAGTTTGTGGGTGAGAATTAAGGGACAGGCTGGCATGGGTGATGCTGTCGTGAGTGTCTATTACAGGCCACCGGATCAGGATAAGAAAGTCGACGAGGCCTTCTACAGGCAGCTGGTAGCAGCCTCGCAATTACAGGCCCTAATTATCATGGGGGATTTTAACTACCCTGATATTTGCTGGAAGGCCAACTCAGCCAGCCATCCGCAGTCCAGGACGTTTCTCCAGTGCGTTGATGATAACCTCCTGATGCAAGTGGTGGATGAGCCGACTAGGAGAGGAGCGATGCTAGATCTTACTCTCACGAATAAGGAGGGTCTGGTAGAAGAGGTAAAGGTTGAGGGCAGCCTTGGTTGCAGTGACTGTGAGGCGGTGGAGTTCAGGATCTCATGTGGCTGTAATAGAATCCTGAGCAGAATCGCAACGCTGGACTTCAGCCTTTTCAAGCAATTGCTAGGGGAAATCCCGTGGGACAGGGTACTTGAAGGTAAAGGGGCCCAAGATAGTTGGTTAGCGTTCAAAGAGTGCTTCTTCCAAGCTCAAGATCGGTGCATCCCAATGGGTAGGAAGTCAAGGAAGGCTGCCAGGAGACCTGCATGTTGAAACAGGGATCTGCTGGGCAAACTCAAGTGTAAAAGGAGGGTCTACAGATCATGGAAGGAGGGGCTGGCCACTCAGGAGGAATATAAGAATGTTGTCAGAGAGTG
>WKFP01014112.1:293778-312961 GCA_011057875.1 Pterocles orientalis
GCTTCTTCAAATACATTGCAGATAAGGCTAACACCAGAGGCAATGTAGGCCCACTGATCAATGAGGTGGGTGCTCTAGTGACAGAAGATACAGAGAAGGCAGAGTTACTGAATGCCTTCTTTGTCTCTGTCTATACTGCCGGAGGCTTTCCTGAAGAGTCCCGTACCCCTGGAGCCCCAGAGGAATTCAGGACAAAGGAGGAGTTTGCTCTGGCAGATGAAGACTGGGTTAAGGACAGGTTAAGTAATCTGGACACCCATAAATCCATGGGTCCTGATGGGATGCACCCGCGGGTGCTGAGGGAGATGGCGGAAGTCATTGCTAGACCACTCTCCATCGTCTTTGGCAAGTCGTGGGAAACAAGGGAGGTGCCTGAGGACTGGAGGAAAGCGAATATCACACCAGTCTTCAAAATGGACAAGAAGGAGGACCCAGGTGACTATAGACCGGTCAGCCTCACCTCTATCCTTGGAAAGGTGATGGACCAACTTGTTCTTGATGCTGTCTCTAGGCATATCAGGGATAAGAAGGTCATTAGAGGCAGTCAACATGGCTTCACCAAGGGGAAGTCATGCTTGACCAACCTGATAACCTTTTATGAGGACATTAGCAGGTGGATAGATGGTGGTAAAACAGTAGATGTGGTCTATCTCGATTTCAGTAAAGCATTTGACACCGTCTCCCATAGTGTCCTCGCGGCTAAACTGAGGAAGTGCGATCTGGATGATTGGGTAGTGAGATGGATTGTGAACTGGCTGGAGAAAAGAAGCTAGAGAGTTGTGGTGAATGGGATGGAGTCTAGCTGGAGGCCTGTATCTAGTGGAGTCCCCCAGGGTTCAGTATTGGGACCAATGCCATTCAATATATTCATCAACGACTTGGATGAGGGAGTAGGGTGCACCCTCAGCAAGTTTGCTGATGATACGAAACAGGGAGGAGTGGCTGACACGCCAGAAGGCTGTGCTTCCATCCAGCGAGACCTAGACAGGCTGGAGATTTGGGCAGGGAAAAATTTCATGCAATTTAACAAGAGCAAGTGTAGAGTGTATCAGAAGGGGGGTGGTCAGTAGGTCAAGAGAGGTTCTCCTCCCCCTCTACTCTGCCCTGGGGAGACCGCATCTGGAATATTGTGTCCAGTTCTGGGCCCCTCAGTTCAAGAGGGACAGGGAACTGCTGGAGAGAGTCCAGCGCAGAGCCATGAAGATGATGAAGGGAGCGGAGCACCTCCCTTATGAGGAAAGGCTGAGGGAGCTGGGTCTCTTTAGCTTGGAAAAGAGGAGACTGAGGGGTGACCTTATTAATGTTTATAAATATGTGAAGGGTGAGTGTCAGGAGGATGAAGCCAGGCTCTTCTCTGTGACATCCAGTGACAGGACAAGGGGCAATGGGTTCAAGCTGGAACATAGGAGGTTCCACTTGAATATGAGAAAAAACTTCTTTACAGTGAGGGTGACAGAGCACTGGAACAGGCTGCCCAGGGAGGTTGTGGGGTCTCCTTCTCTGGAGACATTCAAAGCCCGCCTGGATGCGTTCCTGTGTGATCTGATCTAGGTGTTCCTGCTCCAGCAGGAGGATTGGACTAGATGATCTTTCGAGGTCCCTTCCAATCCCTAGCATTCTATGATTCTGTGATTCTGTAATTACCACAGAAGTTGTTGAAGTTAACTGAATAGATGGAACATTGATTTTAAACTAGATTATTCCTGTGCATGAAAACTACTCCAGTATGCAAAGGTTTGAAGGTCTGGGCTCTCCTTCTCCACCTTTTGTTCCTCAGGATAAAGTAGTACAGTTAATTCAGTCTTCATGGGCCCATGTTTTTAGTCTTCTCTTACAGATCAGTTGGAGACACGTTAAAAAAATCATCTTTCCTGGAGGTAAAAAGAGCTAAGACAGTAGCAGCTCTCACCAGAGATGTTACTTCACTTGCCTATAGTCATGCTATAGTTTGTACATCCTGATAATTTGTGTCAAAGGACAAGAATAATGTTCTTTAATCCTTCTCTTTTTTCTTTCTTTTTTCTTTTTCTTTTTTTTTTCCCCTGGCTATTTATCTAGTTTGTCAAGATAATTTTGCATTCTAAAGTTGCACTCTAGCACTTGAAACTGCTTTTAACCTGGTGTCATCTTCAGATGTACTAATTATGCCCTACTCCATTAGGTCATTAGTGACTGAAATAGCATGAGGTTGAGAGCAGGGCTTTGGGGAATCCCCAAGTGATTTCTCTTTTCTGTTCTTATAGTGATCTATTAGTAACTGCTCAATGGATTTCATGCAAGTGTGGGATATTTTTATTAAGTCCTCTTTTACCTACCTTATTTGTTGGAATGAAGTGGTAGGGTGGCCTCTCTAAACTTCGCAAACCTGGTGTCTTCATGCTTCAATAGCCCAAGCAATTGGAAAGTTGTATGTATTGCTGCTCAGAAAAAGTCCTTGTACTTCTAGACCCTTGTTGGCAAATAGTTTTGTCCCTCTGGCTTCTGTAATTCAGTAATGTTGGTCTGATTAATATTCTGATTCAGAATAAAGAAAATTCACTTAAAAAAGTCTTTGTGTTTAAAAAACTCCTCTTAAAAGCTACTGACAAGCTCTTGTTACTATCAAGAATACCTTCTAAAACTTGGTAGTTTTGGGAAACCACCTATTTGTGTTAATATCTGCGTGTCTGCTTCAAAAAATTTGGTTTAAAACTGTGTGAACACTGTTCTTTTATTAAGAAATTATCTTTTTCCCAGAGGTGTAGTGGTGATTTGGTTTGTTCATAGACTCTGCTAACATTTAGCTAGCAGAATAGCAGAATCTCATTTCAGAGAATAGCTCCATAATTTCATGCACCTACCATAAAAACAAGCAAATTGACACCCTGCCAGGAGCAGCCAGAGGAGATCTTAGAAGAGAGTTCATAATGATACTGTTGCCATACTGCACACCTGTAAATAATTCATTAAGTCAACTACTCTTTTGTTATAAGCAAACATGAGCAGATGCCTTCCTAAATTGGATGCAGACAACAGTTTTCAGCAAAACATTGTTGTAATATGACACTTAAAAAGAGTAACATTTTTCTCTTATTGATTTTTGAAGCATTATCGACTTAGATAATTCACAGTGATTTTTCTGTTACACATCAAGTCTCTCACTGTTTTTCATCTGCATTTTTGAGTTTTTTATTGTGTGGTAGATTTCAGAGTTAACTGTAGCATGGTGGAAAAAAAAATCAGAGGGAGTTAAGAGAACTGAGAAGGTTTGTAGAGGCTTAAAATGCTAGCATTAACTGTTTAATACAAAACTTGCAGTTTAGGCCTTATATCTGCTTTGTATTTAGAAAATCAATGACCAGAAATAAGTAGGTAATTAAAAGACAAGAAAAAACAGTTGTGGGTGTCCAAGCAAAAGGTTAAGGCTAGCGTTTGTACAACTGATGACTCCTCAGTACTCAGCTTGTAAAGTCAGGTTACACCTTTCAAAATACTTTAAGTATAGTGTGTGAAAGTGTGTAAAATTCACTCATTTCTGTAATCTTAGTGTATTCTTTTTACCTTCCCAGAAGGTAAAAAGACCAGCCTTTTTGTCACCATTTTTGCGTGTAAAAGTTCACTCGGCATGAGCCCTCCTTACATGCATTTCCCTATATTGTTTTCATTCCAAGTTTGTTTTCTCCTTTGTGAAAACTTTAAAATAGGGAATAAAGATACTGGGTGTACCAAAAAATTAGGTATATCTTTAAGTCCTGAAGAGTGCAATAAAGTGTCAGACTTCAGTATGATTTCAACCAATAGATTTTAAGTTTTAACTTATTACTGTGAAATACTTCTGGAAATTTTTGCACCATTTCAGTCAATCATTAAATTACTTTTCAAGTTTTTACCAACTCAGCTTTACAATGAAAGTTTCTTCTTCTTTAGAAACTGCTATAAGGGCATCCACGGGTAGGTGTTCCATTTATTATTTACTAGTAAATAAAATTGAATGTGTAAGCATATTGATTTTATTAGTCCAGCTGATGTTTCAGTACTGTTATAATGATATTTTACATATTTTATAAGACTTTGAGTTATAAGCCTGAAATCCTTTTTTAACTGAACTACATAATTTTCAGGTACAATAAAGTGTTTGGAAATTACTTCATTTCTTTAAAAAATATAGTTAGGTAATATGTGTTTGAGTTAGTCTAGTTTAGTCTGAAGTAGTTGGGGGGGGAACCTGTAGTGAATTAGATCCTTATTTTTCTATCTGTATTTCTTATGCACATCATAATGTCTTCAAACGCCTCTTCCCATTCCCGCCTCCTTCCCTTCCCCCCCCATCTTTTTCAAAAGGGGAACTGCAAAAACACCATGGGTGAATATCCCAAGCATCATACAGAGGAAGTGTAAAATCCAGTTGGGAGAGTCTGAGGATCTCATTTCTGAAGGAATTTTTACACCCTTCTAATCACGCAGGCTCTGGCTCACCCTCTAGTTATTTGCATTGAGGTAACGGTGCTTATTGTTAATTTAATGCAAGAGAAATACTTTGTATGCAGAGCTTCTAGCCTTTCTTCAGTTATACATTGTTGGCATATTCCACATGTAGAAATGTGGCATTCATTAAACATATTTGAGTCTAATTCATGCCTCTAACCATGACTCCTCTGAGGAGCTTATTTCTCATATGTGAGTAACGATGTACACAATGCACAAGTAGGTCCAAAGTTGATGTCATTCTTAAGTATGGCTAGGTTAAGCGCCCTAGCAAAAATAAGAAGTGCTTTTATAGTGAAAAGTCACCATTTTTTTTTCCAATTATTATAAATAGTGTAGATGAATTTTGGTTCACCTATGAAATTCTCCACATAGAAGTTATTCACTCTCACGCATTGATTGAAAATGTTGCAGTAACTTAAAGGTATTCCAGGAGAAAAACCAGTTTGGAGGACAAAATGGTCTTGATCAACTGGGTAAAGATTTTCTTAGGGACAAGGTGGCTCAGGGAGGGGTTGCTTGTAAGGTCAAGTCTTATAACTTTGGGTATAATAAATTATTTAATTATTCTAACATAGCCTGAAAGTCTGTAATTTCTGTCAGATCCATGATATGCTGATTTTTTCTGAGTGCAACTGAAATCTCTTTCAGAAAAATTTACAGTGTTATTAACCTCCAGCTATTTTAAGTCACAGTCAGTCTTAATGGAAACAGAACAGAGATTATATTGGACTGTTTCTTTCCCTGTGGTTACTGCCTTATATTTTAAATATAAGCTGTTTGATGAAAATAGTATTGTACGTTCACACTTTGAGAATGTTCACAAGGTTCTGATCATCTTCTTCTCTTCCACTAACCCCCACACCCTTTGCTAAAACATTGCAGGGGAAGAAAGACTGTTACCTTGTGTCAGCCAGAACTGAACCATTGGCTTTGGGTTAAACTGATTCAATTGGGAATCATTTGGCTTCAACTGGATTCCACTTAGGGTGAGCTCAGTAGATAGTCCTAAGCAGTCATCTGAGAATGGCCACATTTAAACAAGCAAACAGACAACAAGCATATATAGATGTCCTTAAACAGACATGCTGTTTCTTTGAAAATGAGCAGTCACACATCCCAAGTGACAAACAGTAAAGAACAGGTCAATAACCTTGCAAAGGGTTGGAAGTCTAGATGAAATCCTAACTTTGGGACATTCCCTAGGGAACATGCATTGATTTCAGTGAGATCAGCATATTGCCACTGCTGTTTAAACTAGCTCTAAAAAAACAGCACTGTTCTAGTGAGATATCTTTTCCACATAATTATTAACTAAACCAACCATTGTCATTAATTTCTTTCTAAATAGCTTTTTAAAATTAAAGTAAAACTTTTCTAAGCAATAAATGGTCTTGTTTTAAAAAATGTGTTGCAGCCTTGTTTTCTGTGTTTTACTTAAGTGTCATAAAGATGAGTACCTAACATTGAGGAAATCTTAGCATTGAGGGGATGAGTAACCCAATTCCTTGAAACAAAATACTGATTTTGCTTTGTTCTTTCTTGTCAAATACTTCACTTTTTTTTTCATATGAAATGTTGATGTTTTTGATCTTCAGGAATCTGATTCACTCAGAATGTCAACCACTATGAGGAAGCTTAAATTTAGAAAATCTGTGCTGTTTTGCTGAGCATACTATGAAAATCTTGTGGCACTAGGAGTGAGTTACAGATACGGCAGCAACTTCATCGTGTGAAATAGTCTGAGAAATTTCAGTCAAAATCTTATCCAGCACAAACTATCTTGTCCCAGTGAACTCTTCCAATCACAGAGTCACTTTCGATTCAACTAATGGTGAGTGTGTCACTGGGTGCCACCAAATCTCCCCTTACACATAGGTGAAAAAAGGCAGCAAAACTGAGTTTCCTTGACAACCACTTTTCTTACATAAGGGCAAAATGCACATCTGTCAATAGAAAGTGCTCTGTATGTATTATTTTCTGTCTAGCACGACTGTTGTGTTAATTTGCCGAGTGGCTCTAGGAGGGACTGTAAGGAAATAAGGGAAAAAACTACCTGCTAGTCCACACTAAGAGTGAGGAGAAAAACTTTTCCAGTTCTAGAAAGAGAGAGAACTTGCTGACATAGCGAAACTGCAAAACTCTATCTTGTTTAGTTCAGGTGAAATATTTTGAAGTTTTCTTGTGTGTTTACATGAGATGAAGCAGATGTATGCTATGTTAAAACTCTTTAAATACTGAAATCCAAGCTACATCATAAATACATTTTGTTGATGTTGTTAATATCCAAGATGGAGACTGCTTCCTCACTTCTTTGAGAAGAATCTTGTTTCTTGTTTTTCTAACTTTTGCAGGGAGAACACATTCACAATGCTGTGTTCAGACATTAAGGTCATGTTCTGTAGCTCACTTAGCAATGTTGTTATAGTTTGTTCAGTTTCTACTGTCTGCCTTCTCCAGAAGATCCTAGTTGGAAGATTGTGTTTGGAAGAAAAAAATGGGCCAAGTTTCACACTATGCCCTTCCATTCAGGCAATCAACCACAGTCATCCTACATTGCCCTTGTATTTCCATTACTATAGGCTTAAAAGAAGTCAAGAATTTTCCTTTCTTTTTACTTTATAGATGGGACAAAACCTGCGATGTGATACGCTTTTTCTTTTTTTTTTTTTTTAAGACAAAAACTTTTTTTGTTTTGTAAAGAACAGTTGCTTACTTCTCATAGTAATCCCACTTTTTCTTCCCAAACCAGGTAGCCCTCTGAGGCTGTGTAACTTCAGACATCTGGCTGCCAGGTTCCAGGAGTGAGCAGATGAACTGGTGCTGACTTATCTAAAGCGTGGTTTTTCTCAGCATGACCTAGTCTAATACTTCATTATTGCAAAACTGTCATTTAGTTTCCTGAAGGCTACTGCCGTCTGTGTGTTTCATAGGTTATAGAAATTGAAAGATGGTCTTCTTGTGGGTTGTGGTATACTAGATTGTATTTTTGCAGAATTATTATCTGTACTTGGAGCATTTTAGATGTAAGTTGGGAGTATGTACTGAATTCAGTCACTGTATTATCTGCTAGTATTTTTGAAACAAATAGCCTTTGGAAACTTTTACTTGCTGTGAAATTAATAGATAACACCTGCACATAAAATTCTACTGCCTTAAAAGCATATGTTCCTGTCACAGTGGTGGATATCGGACACATGTCAGGAATAATGTTGAAGTTGCTTTAAATACAGGCAAAAGTTTCACACTTGTGTTGACTGAATATGTAGTTTCCCTGAAAATATCTGTTCTGCAATGGGCCATAGGCTGTTCAGTTCTGAAGACTATTTTAAATCAGCAAACAAATCATTATAGAGTACATTCCAAAAGGAGCTTTTTTAATGTTGGTAGGAGAGTTCTTCCTCTGTTACTCCTATAAGCATCACATCCATCCTATCATCTTGCTGGTTGAATCATTCTTTGCTTTACATCTCACAGTTGGCAAGACTAAGTGTTTTCTGCTGCCTTCTCTCAACTGTTGAAGGAAAAGGGTGATGTTTATATTTTCAGCTTCTACACAACAATGGAATATTGTGGCTTGCTTTCCAGAAGAGGGGAAGCCCTGCCAAACATGAGAAGGAGAGAGAGAATGCAGTATAAAAGAGATGCCAATTTCTTTTATTAACTGGCAATGTGGTATGCATTTGCATTAAGACTTTGAAGCAGCTGCAGTGAGAGTGGTGGATGTTCTTAACCTGTATTTGATTTTAATTTCCCATATCTGTAAATAAATGTGTGGAAAAGTTTTGGATTTCCTTTTAGCAGCTAGGTAAGCTAGGTAAGCTGTCCTAAAGCAGCATCAGCTTTTGCAAACATCTTAGAGCTAGTGCAAAAGCTGCCAAAACGCATCCTTTTTTTTTTCTATTTTCATGTCCCACAAAATTAAATGTTTGAATATTGATCCTAAGTAGTTTCTCCTTGTGGGCTGTAGGGAGGGATGTTATTTTACCACTGCTGCTTTTATTTAGCATGAAGAAGTCTGAACAGCTGACTCGTTTATACACTGACTTAATGGGTCTGACTCTTTAGCATAGTGCAATTTTCTTGTATAGCATTTAGCTTAGCTCTGATCAAGCTGGTGCAATTTTCTCAGCTTAAGCATGATCCAGCAGAGCCATGGAAACTTTGCTACACTTACTGCTGAAGCAAAGAAAAACAATTAAGATGCAAGAAAGCTGTCATTTCTGGGTCACCTCTGGCTACATCAACTCTTTGTCCTTAGGTTGCTACCTACCATCTACTGGAGTTCAATTGTACCTAGAACTAGCCTCTGGTTTGAGGTAGTGATACTTCTAGTCTTTTGAGTTCCTCTAAGTATGGGGTTCTGAATGGCCCTACATGCAAATTGTCTTCATGGAAAGACAATGTATACTGAACTTCCCATTCTTTACATTGTAAAACGTTCATGTATCCAGAGTGTCATTTTGTTAGGTTGTTTGTGGTATTGTCATGTGCTCTGTCTTTTTGATTTCCCTTCACCTATATAATTTGATCTGAATGTTCATTTCTTGTAGAATTTTCTGTTTAACCTCTGGAGACCAGGGCTTCTTTCCAGTTGCTTCAGATAAACTTTATAGCATGGTCCTGGATGTTGCGCTTTGTGTATTCACTACCTTCAAAGAAGAAAACAGAGAACAACTCACCCAGGCACTGGGCTAGATACTCACTCATTTGTATGCAAGCTGACCTAAGAGTAGCAGAACATTGAGTGCTGTAACCGTTTAGACTCAAGCTTTGCCAGTAAAATTCAGGAATTTGTATAACCAGCATGAAGTGCTGCATAATAACATAGGGTATTGAAAAACTTTCCTTTGTGGTTTGGTTGTTGGGGGAGGTTTTGCTGAATTTTTTCTTGGCCCTCTATTCCCGTTTGCACCTGCCTGATCTAGCTGAATAAACAGAGTTGCAGAAAACTTACTATCTCTTTATTTTGCCAGTCTTGGAAATAGAGGAAAAGAAAAAAATGTTGCCTATTGGAGTGGAGGCAGCTACACTTCAGAAAATCACAAGTCTCTGCTCTGTGAGAAGAGCAGATTGGGCACAGAGTTGGAGGGAGTGCACAATAAGGAGGAAAACATAATTCACTCTTGACATAATGCAAAGAGTGAAAGGCAGAGCTGCCTTTATCCTCTGGAGTCTTCCAGGGTATTTACAATGCTTTCTGCTCTTCCTGATGATCAATCTTTCTAGTCACTCATGTTGTCGCCTTATGGCTTCTGCTTAGTTTTCTGTTTTTATGGCCTTTTGGGCATATATTCTCACCTTCTTAAATAACTTGAAGCTGAAGAAGAAACAATACCAAAATATATAACAGATGCACAAGTGTAAATTGGGGATGGATGTCTTATGGACACAGAACTGTCGTCACACTTCCATAAGCACTTTTTTACTGTCTCATTCATCATGCATGTGTGGCTTGCTGATAGTACAGTTGCTCCCAGTGGGGTAAACTTCTATTCTGAGTCCAGACTAGCTTCATACATCTTTTTACCTGCATGTAAGACTATTCCTTCTAGTCTGAGGCTTCAGATCTCCATCTCTTGTAAATGATGTAAAAAGCATTTTTATACACCAGTGGATGTGCTGCTGAAACTTAAGCATAGTAATAAAAGTTTTCACTAGCCATAGTGTTAGAAAGAAATTCAAGGTCATTTTGACAGTCTTTAGAAACAACTGAAAATTGAAGATTTCAAGGTTTGTGTGAAATTTACAGGAAGAATATTTTTTTAAAAAAGATTACCGATGCTTGTGCACAATGGAGTTAGATATAATTGTACTGTCCCAACTTTATGTGAAGCCGCTACAAAAGGAAATCTGAACTAGATAACTGAGTAGATAGCTGTAAAAGTTCCCGAGTAAGGTAAGAAGGGATGACAGCATGCCAGTCTGGATTGGCACACACCAGCCTAAACACAGGAGAAAACCTTCATGATTCTGACCCAATAGTGATTAAGCATCACATCTCTTGACTCATTTTCAGAGAAGTTCAGAAAGCTAAACTCCTCATGGAACAGGGAACTCCTTTATACAACTGTTAAGTGTCATCATCTTACTCATGTGGGCATTTTCGTATGTATAAAGTATCCTGACTTTTTCTTTCTCTGGGGTGATTTTCCCAATCTTCTTTTTTCTAATTACTTTTACTGCTTAACTGTCAAAATGGGAGCAGGGGGGGAGTGGCAAGGGGGGGGAGAAGGAGATAAGAATCCCTTATCATTGATTAAATTTATGTTTAACCTCCTACAGAAGCATGTTTAAGGCACAAAAACTTTATTGTCTTATGTACAGAATGTCTTTGACCACCATAGAGCTATACAGGTATACAGAGTTCTTTCAAGTAACTCAAGAATGGTGTGCAACCTTCCTCTTTATGGCACTCTGAAAAGATATTTTCTCTGAGTTGCTTTCATTGTAGAAGTTTTCAGGACTACTGTTTGTTGTCTGGTCTTAGTAATTCTATTAATTTCAGTAGAACTACTCTAGATTTCCAATAGAGAAAACGTGACCACAGCATCACCTGTTTTCTTTTTTTTTTTTTTTTTTTCTTTCTTCTGAAACTTTAGTGTATATTTGCAGCTAATGGGACAGAGGAGCAAGTCGGATCTTCCAGATGCCCTGAACCAACCACTGAGTGCATTTATTTCCCAGAGCATGTGAAGCAGTTCGTGAAGCTAAGGGTTATTCACACCCAGCTGATAAGATGTTGGCTGAGATTCTGCTGTTATTTTCACTGTTGCACAACCCATAGCAGGACACTTTTTCCCTGATCACTAGCTGTATCAATAGGAAAGTGTGAAAGTTTTTATCAGTGTGATATGTGAGTTTCTGGTATGCTTGTGGTTAGGAATGGCTTGGAGGTGTTTCATGTGATACAGGAAAATACATATGCCATGCTGCCTTAGTTACTGCTGCACTTACAACTCATTGCTACAGTTTCTGGTGATGAATCAATGGGAAAACTTTCTGTTTAAATACATGCAGCTTTTTAAGAGTAGTCTTGTACAAAGCCTTTCTGTGCTTGCCAACACAGAATAACACTAGGAAAATCTACTTTTCCTAGCTTAAAGGAGCGCTGTCAAAGCAACAAAACCCCACAGTGTGACGGTGTAAAGTCTGCAATGCCTCATAAGTGTTCATATGGCATGAAATGGCAAACACAGTTTGAAACAGGATCAAAACCATATTTTAGCTAAAGGAGACTTATGTAAAGAGTGTAGAAAACAAAGGGATATCTGACATGCCAGCAGGATTACCATCATAGAAAGTACTCCTCGAACATATGCATACAGAGAAAGGCAGAAAAAAACTTAAAACTGCACATCTTTATTTGGAAGCAAGAGAAATATCCTAGATGAAAAGACTGTAACTTCAGTAATTTTTAATCAATACTTTTAAAAAAAACACAGTTGATGTAACACTAAGAAAGTTCCTATTTAAATGAGTTATATTGCTATACCAAATAATTAAACAACTAGAGCATGTATTAAAACCTCTTAAATCTCATCTTTCTTGAAAGCACAGTTACATGATTCTTATCTAAACAAAATTACCAGAAGTTTAGCATGGACAGAAATGCAATTAAAATTACCAACTTTTGTCACTCTATATCATGGTCAAAAACATCTATTATGCATCCCTTTTGTACTGTGTTATACCTCTGCAACATGAGTCCTGGTGCTTAAGGAAACAGCATATCAATCACAGCAGAAATACAAGACTTTTAAATGCAAAATTAATTTTAGTGCAGACCAGGATGTTATCTCCAACACTGTAGTCCCTGCAAAGGCAAGATCGAGACACAATAGAAGCCGTCAGCCCCACATGATCCACTTAATCATGTTTATATATAACTTGCATATTAAAAAGCAATATCCAATGTCAATGGCTTAGATATAAAAATGTCTTAATAGTCAGTAACTGACTAATGAATACTACAGTAATAACAGTTTAGTTTGAAGAATTCTGACAGCTGGCTGCCTTGATGAGAGCTGTTACCAGGGAGCTCTAGTCCCATGCTGAGAACATCCACAGCATGCTGATTTATAGCAGCAGTGCAGAACTGTCTAATGTCAGCACCTCTCAGCTAAAGTAATTATAAACAGGAATGTTATGTTTTATTTTTCTGTAGGAATTGTTCAGGCTCTGTATGGCAAGCACCAGCTCAATAGGGGATAATAGTTGTGATTCCCCAGGGAGTTGTAACTGAGGTTTAAGCATTTTTATTGGCAATGTTAGTATATCAAAATGAATCCAGAAGAAGCTGGTTTTCTGTTCCATTTTTTTTCTTTCTTTTTACTTGATTTCTCATCCCATTCTGGAAAGGAAATACAGTTCTTGTAGTTATGAAAGCTTCTTTTAGGTTTCATCTGCACTTCTTTTTTACAGTAGTTTAACTGCCTTCCCTTCTTATGCTTAGTGTTGGGTGTGAACTTAGTACAGACATCACTGTACAGCTTTTACACTCCTTCCTCTGGTCCCTTCCCCTCTCCACCCCACCCCGATTTCTAAATGTGAAGTCATTTTACAAACTTCAAAGATCTGAAAACAAACTTCTATTTAGTTAAAAATTTCCTGTGAAGAACTGTAATGTACTGAAAGTTTTAAAGCAAAATTTTTTTGTTAGGTTATTTTACAAGGTTGACACTTTTTGTATACCTGTAATTTTGAGAAAAGCAGTCCCTTAGGGGCAGAAGCTTACAATATATTTTAGTTTAACCTGCTGTTTTGAATAAGTAGACTTCCAAAGACCATGTAAGATTCACTGCAAACTAGGAAGAGAAGTCTTTTCTCAAATCTTTCCTCGGTGAACGTCAATACTACAGACTCATATCCTAAGCATATGTTGCATTTGGTAAATGTAGCCAGACATTGGTAAGATTCTTAAATTGTTACACCTTTTTTCCTTTTGTACTGCTACTTTTTGTTTTATTTGGAAATGTAGATAGCAGATTAGTAACTGGCTAACAAGCAGATGGATGTGAAGTGCTTTCATCCTTGTTGGAAACTGGTATGTCTCTTGAGTACTGAAGTGGAGTTCTGCCAGGGACCATTAAGGGTCAATCCTTAAGCTTGAGTTAGAGACTTGATGAACTGATTCTTTTTTTTTAAACAAATCAAAAAGAAAAAACTGTTATCACACAGTTCTTTTGGTTTACTACTAGTTTATGTTTTCTGCTAAGACGCTTACTTAACCTGCGTGACAATTGTTGCAGTACTTGTTGATGGATATTTGAGCATTCCTCTTATATAATCCTGGGACACAAAATATATGGCAAGCATATCAAGGAGCAGCTAAAACTACATCTATCCTCACACTAATGCCCCTTGGCAAAGGTAAGCATAGAGTAATCAAAAACACACTGCCAACCCCGCCCCATACACACCCTCACACCTCCCTCCAGGATGGTGTACCCCAACAGGAAAAAACTACATTAGCTTTTAGGAAATAGGGGAACATGGTAGAAAGATATGAAAAAAAGGAAGGTAAAATCTATATAGAAAAAAATAATGGGGTTTTTTAATGGTTTATGTAAGATATCAGTGAAATGTGTCTTTGGAAAAGCATTTTTCCTCCTTTTAAAGGTGGATGTCACCTGGATGCAACATCAATGCAGATGTGAGCTGAGTAAGAAAAGTAGACTCTTGTTGGAAAAATCATTAAGGATATGTCTTAAGTTAGGGACATACTTGAATAATTTCTCAGAACATTTCTTTAGTGAGGGGATTCTCTTTGAAACATTTCTGGAAAGGCAGAACAATATTTCATATACATCTATCAGCAGTTCTTTGTGCTATTTTGGAGATTATATTGGCCATGGAGGCAGGACTGGAACTAATGATGAAGAGCATCTTTATCTGGAGATTTGATCTTTCGCTTGGAATAGATAGCAATTTCCTCAATTCTATTTCTCTGCTCTGAGTACTGAAATATTGAAATTTTTTTTTTATTTTTTTTAAGCAGCTGAACGGACTCTGCTGTTCATTTATTTGTTAATTGTCATATCACTGGCTCTGGGGCAGTGACCTAAGGGTCCATTCCATAGCAAAAAAAACTGAAAAATATTGTGTTCCTGGTCTGAGGCAATCTGATGGCAAAACTGTCCATGGGAACCTCCTGCAGCTGCTCCATAAATTTGACCTTTTTTCAGTTTATTGTGTGTTCAAGCAGTAAACTGACAAGATCATCAGTTTGACTTAACTGCTGCAGAGTTCAGAGAGTTTCCGGTTCATGGGAAACTTTTTAAAATGTCTGGTTTGAACCCAAATCAGACCAAAATTGAATAATAGGAAAAAAAATCCCACCAATCAAAAATCTTCTTTTTGTGTGGGATCTTCTTTGCTGAATTTCCAGGAGAAAATTCCCATGGTCTGCATATTACTGACTGTATGTAAAAGCTGTCTGACGAAAATTGATGTTATAGGTCAATGTGTTGACTATTCATATTTGGTAGCAACTATGGCTCCTAATTTGCTCTTAATCTGTGACGTGCTATTTCACTTGAAATTTTAGTGGTTTCCTTCTGTTTTCTTTAGAATTTATCTTTGTTGTTTGGCTCCTTTAAATTCAAACAATTAGAAATAAAGCCTTTAAACCCTTATGAACATTAACTTTTGATGTTACAATTCCATATATGAATCATTGCTTATTTCATGCAGACTATTATCCCACTTATGCACAGATCATTTTTAACTGCATCTTATACTTCTTTTGTGTCTATATCTACTACCTGTTCATACACTTAATTTAGCATTTATTAACTCTTTGCCTGACTCATCTGTATAACCTTAACAGAAAGTGTAAAAATTTGAAGGTCACAGCTCGGTTTGCGGACTGCTATGAAAACTTCATTTTAAGGTGACAGGATTACAATATCAGAGAACTAAGCCAATAGCTGGATCATACAGTTGCCTTTAGCTCACATTACATTGCAGTCCTGTTGGCTGGAACTAGTGTAAAGTTTGTCTACAGCTCTCTGAAGGCAGCAAGTCCATGAACGCGATATGAGCTTTTATCTCTAGCTGGTAACTAGCACCAAAAAAAAAAAAAAAAGTAATAGGAAAAGGAACAACATAGCTATAATTAATATGATGTCTGTGCTGAAAATACAAGGAGCAATCCAAGTCAATTTAAGATATTTTTCCTCAGTAGTGGCACAATGTGAAGTTAATGAATGATTTGAGTGTCTCTGCAGACAACAAAACCAGTTTGAAATAGTCTTGAAAACAAACTAATGCTGTAAGTAAAAAAAAAATTAAAAAGAAAAAAGAAGCCCAAAACACACACAAAAAAACCCCACAACGAAAACCAAACAAAAGCAAACAGGAAAAAGGAACTCAATCTTTGCTTGTTTATTACATTTTTGGTACCATCTTTATGTTATTCACTTGTTTCAGAGCTCTTAACGGTAAACTGCAGAAACAGAGTAGGACTTCTCCTTCCCTAAAGACCTCCTTCCCAAGAAGCAGTTCGCTTCTGCAGATTTTTCATTTTCTACAAGGTATCTGAGATAGGCCACTGTTACTGTCGGGTAGCAGCTTCCATTTGACCAAAAAAATGCTATCTTCTTTCTATACTCAGATTTGGAAAAATTGATAGATGCAAATCTGGAAAGGATTTTTCCACACCTGAAATTTCTAGGGAGTACTGGGAATCTGTGAATTACCTCTGGCTGGTTTGTGACCCATGTGTTCACTTTCCTAGCCTGGCTGCTACAGGGTTTAGGACAGTAGTGATATCCTTTAAGCTCTCCTCCTCCTTTCCTGTACTGCTTTAGTTTGTTGGTTTGGGCATTACGTCACTTGCTGAAGAGAGTTACTGGACTGTTGGAAAGTGTATTGTAGTATGTGTACAGTAAACATTTATTCCACCTAGCTTGCATATGGTCAGCTTATAATTACCTGGGAAGTTAAGAATTTAATTCAGTGATCCAGGTAACGGCTATTAGCCTTCTATTGAAGAATCCCTAAATACATAAAAGAACCTTTAGCTCCCTCCTTTGTATGCACTTCTTGCTTTTCCACTAAGGTCTTCAAAGGGTTTGTTGTTACTTATTTTTAAAGTTTCTGTAATTAGTATCTCTTTCCAAATCTTACTGACTTAGCAGTAGACCACTGGGGTTTTTTCACTCAGAAAGTGAAGGAAAATATTTTGTTTCTGGTTCTACTAGGAAACCATGCTAACATCTTTTAGGTTAATTTTATGATAAGACAGACTCTTAAATATAAATTTTCATTCTTATGAAAGCAGGTGGGAGTCTGTTTATGTAAGAATTTTCTTCAAACAACACATTATAGGCAGGCAAAGATAATTTTATCATCTAAAGAACTGAAAGATTGCAGGCCACTTGTATGTATGCTTGCATAAATTGGTATGTCAATTAAAATAATTAAATTTTAAAATGTCAGTTGCATTCATTTTCTTCCCACTCTATTGTTGGCAAAAGTCTCTTGTGATGGAGGGAGGGAAGAGAGAGAGTAAGACAAAATCAGTTTGCTGTGGTAAATTGCATGCAATGGCAGTACAAAAATGGAGATTATTTTTTTCTTACTGTTATTCAAAGGATAGTTTTGGTTAAAATGTCAAAAATGCCCAAGGGCTTACCCTGTGCTGAATGCACTATGCCATCTGTTTGTGTAAGGAGTGACTTGCTATGCATAAACTGTTACCTAGGTGGTAGGATTCTCAGTCTGTCAGCTCTCCTGTCAACTGCTGTCCTTGTTGCAACTGTGACCCCTGAAGGAATTAGTTGCGTGATTGACTGACTGATGATGATTGACATCCACACTCAATTAAGTCTTTAGCTGCAGCCACCATTGAAGGTGATCTCTATGTTTTTAATCTCCAGTAAAGGTATGCTGTTATTTCCATGACAGTGAGCTTGCACAAAGTTTATATAATTAAGATGATAAATTCAAGTTGGATATAGCTGTGAGATAGGGGCTTGCTCTTTAGTTACTTTCAATCACTTGCAACAAGACAGTTTCTTGGTGTACTTTCAAGTAAAGAAAAAAATTGCCACTGTTAAAATAGCTGAGCATCTAGGGTCCAGCTTCCATCTCTCAAAACTAGCCTTATCTAGAAGCTTGTTTAAAAGATACCACAGTCTGACATCTGCAATGAAAATGCTTAGACCCAGTGCCATTGAATTAAAAGGGACAACGTACAGAGTTGACGCAGATGATGGCTGTTTCACTTCTCTTTCTGAGTTGCGCAGAACAGTGGGTGGAGACATCTCCCTTCCTGCAACTGTTTTCTTAAGGTAATGCTTATCAGGGGAACAGTAGTAGTCTAACATATGTGTTTGTCCAAAATGAACATGTTCAGCCTTTGTACAAAATACAAGACTGGAAAAAAACATCTTGGGACAGATTTTAAGAGTTTATAGTGCCAAAAAGTATCCAAAAGATGCCTTAATGTGTAGGTAGAAAGCAAATCTAATAGATCTAAATCTCTTTTCCAATAAAACTTCAGATGCACCACTAAAAAGTCCTAAATGGCAACCAGTCCTATCATTGTAATAAATGTCTGCTAATAGCTTCTCAGACATGGCATAACAATTCTCATCTAAGCTGCTAAATTCTTATTCTTTTTCAGAATCTGTCTTTAAGAGATTAGACGTTAAGAGCCTTAATCTAGGGACCCATTTTTCACAGTGAGTTTTCCTGCCTAATTCATGCATGACCTGAGTTGTTTAACTTGTACTATCACTTATGTCTTGTTTGAAAAGCAGAGCATCTCCTACTGAGTGACTATTATGTCTGGCAGCCTGTCTTTGAACTGTGACATCCAGTGATAGGACAAGGGGCAATGAGTTCAAGCTGGAACTTGAATATGAGAAAAAACTTCTTTACAGTGAGGGTGACAGAGCACTGGAACAGGCTGCCCAGAGAGGTTGTGGAGTCTCCTTCTCTGGAGACATTCAAAGCCCGCCTGGATGTGTTCCTGTGTGATCTGATCTAGGTGTTCCTGCTCCGGCAGGGGGATTGGACTAGATGATCTTTCGAGGTCCCTTCCAATCTCCAACATTCTGTGATTCTGTGATTCTGTGATGAAGTCAATGACTGAATTCCAGTTGTCTTGAGAGGAAAAAAGAACGTGTAGTTTTGTACTCTATTTGGCGTATGCTATCATAGGCACATAGTCAAAAGACTTCTTGTTTAAGAGAGTCCTTATGGTAAATTTAGGTTCTGATCTACAAAGGGTTTCTGATGTACAGTGGATTCATTGGATGAAGTAAGCTGAGAGCAGTCAGCTAAATGCAAAGAACTGAAAACTTTCATAAATGCTTCTTTCTCAGCACATTTTGCTAATAATAGATCTACAGCTTCTTGAAAAATGTAGCAAAAAAAAAAAGGTATTGGCATGCTGGGTAAAGTGGGAGAATATTCTTGGCTTACGTGTCTGTCCTGGGTCCAGCTGGGATAGAGTTAACTCCTCACAGAAGCTGGGAGGTGGGTAGCCAAAGGGATATTTGATACCACGCTGACATCATGCCCAGGGTTTGGGGGGACTGAGCGGTTGGTTTTGTGAGACTCCAAGTGGTGAGATATTAATTGTATCAGTGTTTCCATTGTATTTTATACCTTGTCTTATTGTTATATTCTCTTTCCTTTTGTTTTCCTTGTGTGGTGTTATTAAAAATCTGTCGTTATCTCAACTCACGAGGTTCCTTTTTTTTTT
>WKFP01014112.1:312981-336226 GCA_011057875.1 Pterocles orientalis
GTCGCGACCACGTGGTGGTGGTCCTGACCCAAGACAGTGTCATTTTACAGTATTTGGATCCTAGGTTGGTGAACTGCTTTTCAGAAATGGGGAATATTTAGCAGGTCCCAACTGACTGTGAAAGCTTTGGCATGAAAGCATGCAATCCTTTCAGAAGCGAACAATATAATAAATACTGTCTCATTATTTTACCATAAAGCATCTACTAAAGGATTTGTGTTGCACAGCTATTAACATATTCTAAGTAAACAGTTTGGAAGGAATATGAAATTGACTGTGTGTGTTTACAGTAATATGTGGAATAGGGAAAAAAATTGTTGCAGTTGTTTGTGATCTAGCTGCTAAATGGCACGTGTAAATTTTTTTTTTTTACAATACTGTGTACTTAGACTAGTAGTATTTTAGATCAATTTTCCTGTTGGTTGCAAATGACTAAACTAGTGTGTGGTTTCATACCCCAATTTTTGAGTAGCTAGATTTAGAAGGAAGTTGCTGAAGCAGGTTCTTGCCTGCAATATGAGAAGCACATTTTCATCCTGGCTCATTGGAAGTTTTCTGCTCATTGGAGAGTGTATTGACAGTTATATCCTCTAAAACTGGATTCCAATAGGACTTTCATGTCCTAGTAGAAAGTACTTTGTTTTTCTGCAGTTTTTTACCCACTATCTGTAGGATGGTAGACTTCATTGTGTGTCAAATTATGGTTACATTTTAATTACATAAAAAACATATTAATATATTAAGTATATTTAATGCATAATAATCATGTTAATTTCCTCATAAATTGAAAATAAGGTATATAGGAAATATCTCAAAAGAGTGCAGTTTCCCAGGAGTACTGGTCAAATTCTTATCCCATTGCAGTTACCAAGAATAGCTTCGTAACACAGGGTATAAGAATTCCAATTTTATTAGCAATATTCAAGCCCTAAAAAATATTGTTTAACCTCACCTTCTGACTTTGCTATCAGAATTTACCTCAGGCTAGGGTGAAATAGAGGACATGCTGTCATCTGTCTTGTTTCTCAAAATTTTGCAAGGAAATAGGAAGAAAGCTGGGATGGAAGATGACCAGTTTATTATTGCATTCTGCTAGATCTTGACAGAAATTATTTTAACATCAAAAGTGAAAAATGAAAACAAACAACTAAGTAAGACTTATTACATGGAATAATGCGGTGTATTTTTGGAAATGGAAAATGGATAAAGATGCCATAAATTGCCATCTTCATCTTCCTAAGCATTTAACCCTTTTAAATTCATCATAGAATCATAGAATCATAGAATGGTTAGGGCTGGAAAGAACCTTAGAGATCATCTAGTTCCAACCACCCTGCTGAGGGCAGGGACACCTCCCACTAGATCAGGTTGCTCAAAGCCTCATCCAGCCTGGCCTTGAACACCTCCAGGGATAGGGCACCCACAACTTCCCTGGGCAACCTGTTCCAGTGTCTAGCCACCCTCACAGTAAGTAATTTCTTTCTTCCAATTTAAATCCATTGCCCCTCATCCTGTCACTACATGCACTTTTAAAAAAGCCCCTCCCCATCTCTCCTGTAGGCCCCCTTTAGGTACTGGAAGGCCACCTTCTCTTTTCCAGGCTGAACGACCCCAACTCTCTCAGCTTGTCCTCATAGGAGAGGTGTTCCAGCCCTCTGATCATCTTCATGGCCCTCCTCTGGACCCAATCCAACAGCTCCATGTCTTTCTTGCATTTGGGGGCCCAGACCTGGACAGAGTACTCCAGGTGGGGCCTCATGAGAGCAGAGTAGAAGGGCAGAATCGCCTCCCTCAACCTGCTGACCATGCTTCTCTTGATGCAGCTCAGGATCCAGTTGGCCTTCTGGGCCACAATTGCACACTGACAGCTCATGTTCAGTTTTCCATCTCCCAATATTCCCAAGTCCTTCTCCTCAGGGCTGCTCTCAATCCAGTCTCTGCCCAACCTGCATTTGTGCTTGGGTTTGCCTTGACCCATGTGCAGGACCTTGCACTTGGCTTTGCTGAACTTCGTCCAGCTTCTCAAGTCTGTCCAGGTCCCTCTGGATGGCATCCCTTCTGTGCATGTGATGGGTGTTGACTGCACCACACAGCTTGCTGTCGTCAGCAAACTTGCTAATGTTGCATTCAATCCCACTGTCACCAACAAAGATGTTAAATAGCACTGGCCCCAGTACTGATCACTGAGGAATGCCACTCATCACCACTCTCCATTTGGACATTGAGCCACTGACCACAACTCTCTGACTGTGACCACCCAGCCAATTCCTTATCCAGCGGGTGGTCCATTCATCAAATCTGTATTTTTCCAATTTGGCCACCAGGATGTTGTGCGGGCCAGTGTTAAATGCTTTGCAGAAGTCCAGGTAGATGACATCAGTTGCTCTACCTTTGTCCATGGACGCTGTAACTCCATCATAAAAGGTCACCAAGTTTGTCAGGCACGATTTGCCCTTGATGAAGCCGTGCTGCTTACCAACCACCTCTCCTTCATTTTCCATGTGCCTTAGTAGAGCCTCCAGGAAGATCTGCTCCATGATCTTTCCAGGAACAGAGCTGAGACTGAATGGCCTGTAGTTTCCTGGATCATCTTTTTTACCCTTCTTGAAAATGGGGGTTATTTTTCCCCTTTTCCAGTCAATGGGAACTTCACCAGACTGCCATGACCTTTCAAATATGATGGTTAACAGCTTGGCAACTTCATCTGTCAGTTCCCTCAGGACCCATGGATGGATCTCGTCAGGTCCCATGGACTTGTGCACCTTCAGGTTCTTTAGAAGGTGTTGAACTTGATCTTCACTTACAGTGGGTGGATTTTCCTTCTCCCAGTTCATACCTTCATTTTCTGCAGCTTGGGCGATCTTGCCAGAGCCCTTGCTGGTGAAGACCAAGGCAAAGAAGTCATTGAGCACCTCCACCTCCTCCATATCCCTCATGGCTAGGTCTCCAGTTTCCTTTTGGAGAGGGCCCATGTCTTCCCTAGTCTTCCTTTTGTCACCAATGTACAAGGTCTTCTTGTTCCCCTTTATATCCCTGGCTACATTTAATTCAGTACTCAGCTTTTCCCTTAATACATGCTTATGTTTGGAAAGTCTTCTCCACCTTCCCATCTAAGTGTGTTTATTGGAATCATTAACACAAAACTGTGTGTTAATTAACTTTTTTGGAGTAGGGTCTTTGGGGTTTTTTTCAGACTTTGAGGATGTTGATTATTTTAGAGGTTGTATTTTGTTTTTAACCGTAACACTTAAATTGTTGTAACTCTGTAGGGAAGGAATGTTTTTTCTAGTACAATGACATCTGTCTTGACTGATTGTTACTTGATTTGGCTTCTTTAGGTTTGCAAGATTAAATAGTTCAGTATCTCTATTTTTATAGCAGTGTACCTTTGTTTAAATAAGGTTAAACCTCAGCTCTTTGAAGTAAGAACAGTATTTTTGTCTGTTTGTATACCACTAGCCCAACTGGGTGTCCCTGGAAATGGCTACAGGTAACTCCGTTGTAGTAAATGTCACTTTCAGCCTTGTATAGTTCAAGCAGACAGTGCAAACAGGCATTATATAAAACAGGATGCATAACTTTTTTAATTCAGCTTCTGCCTTTTCTAAGATTTTTCAGGCAGTGAGAGAATTTTCTGTTTTCTGGAGTGTTATGGTTATTCTTAGCAAAATGTGTTGGCATTATTATTTACAGAACTAAATTAGGACTGGAGTTCAAGGACTAAGCAGAACAGAATCTGAGTCGGGAACTGAGAACTGAAAGGAAAGACAAATGAATACTTGAATAAAATATTATAGAGCTTACATGAAGGAATGTAGAAAAAAAAAACAGACAATTTTGAGGAAAAGAAGATATTCCCAAAGAGAAAACAGCACATAGAAGGCAGCAGAGGGAACGAGATGACGAAGTGTGATGCTTAAATATTTTTACTTCATAGGGAAAAAAGAGAAAGAGAAGTTAGCTCATTTAGAAACATATTTTGTCTTAATGTGTTTTTTGCTGTGGGTAAGCTGGTATTACAATGCCAAAACAAAAAGTACAGAATCGAACAATAAATGTATATAACACCTATGGAAGGACCAGAAAAAAATCACAGTTCCTGTATGTATGTCTAGACTGTATTGACTCCTTATTCAGCAAAACAAAACACCCTTATAGAAACTACATGTATGAAACCAGACAACTATTATGCACTGGAGAAAGCTACTGCAGACAACTCAAAGAGATTACATTTGCTCCTGGAAAAGGGACCATGTTTTCCACATAAAAATAGTCTTAGCTTTGCCTGTCTTTAGACCAACCCTGAAAAGAAGACTTTGGAAATAACTAACAAACTAATTAATTTTACCTCTGACAACTATTTTAAAGATATTAATCATGGCATAAGTAGAAATATTTGTTCATTGCCATACAGCAACCTGAGTTTAACTTTTCACCTTTCTAGGAGAAACGACAAAACGTGTTGCTCTTAGTCCCAAAGGGACTAATAACCTTCCCATTGTTAGCACCCCCTCTGCAGCACAGGTACTCTTTCAATAATGCTAGTTGTTCTGCATTTAAGTGAGTAATATCAAGCACTGATTATTCTTAAACTGAAGGACGTGTTACTTCCATTTCAGATCTAAAGACCTTACTTGTCCAAAAACTTTTGTGTCTCCCCATAAATTAGTTTGTTAAAACACTATTTTGCCCACTGAATGTTTAACCTGCATGCATTTGATCCAGTTTGGGATTAGAAGCCCAAGAACTCTGTCAGTGCAATGGTTCCTTTGGACTAATTGCATCTTCCAAAGAAGCAGAGTACGCCAAGAGACTTGCTTTGCCAATCCAAGCCGCTTTGTGTGTTCTTTGGAAATACTTCTACCTTTCTGTTAGTGACTTGTTTAAAAAGTTTGAATGTGCTTAAATTCAACTGGCCTATGCCTACTCCAAAAGTTGATTTAGAATCCCTACATATCTTTCATGGGTTACTTGATATTGTTCTAAAATGGTGTTAATGTTATTAAGTTAAAATGTTATTAAGTTAGAATGTTAAATTTAGTTAAAATATTATTAAGTTAAACCAGTACACACTCTGTGGACAGCAACTTCTAGAAAGAAGTGATAAGGAGAAAGTAAATCATAAAACTTAACACGTGTGCCGGAAAGAATAATGAAAGCTAAAACTTCTGGCACAAAATAAGATAAGGATGTTAAGAGATCTCAACACACATGAAGATAAATAAATGCAGACTATCTGTCTTGGGGCACTATTTTAGCAGTGTCTGTGTATGAATCTTCCTCCTTCTCATCCCTTATAATATTCCTTTGAAAATATATTGATAGTGTATTTATTTACAATTTACTTTATGAACTTAAACACAAACCAACAGTAATGAGCAACTGGTGTCACTAAATCCATTTTTATGTAAATTACCACATTCAGGAAGCTCTAAGGGTAGTTAATGAACCTTGCTGATGTTCTTGTTAGAAATGCCTGACTTAGACCCTGATCTCCTCTTTAAGCCTTGGTAATGAACATGCTTTCACAGTTTAATGTGTTTATTTTTTCACTTCATGATACTGTAATTATAATATACTCTCTTCTTTTCTTTTTTTTTTTAAACGTTTAACAAACTGGCTTGCAGAAATAAAAAAAAATCTTTGGTTTATGTTTGATTTTCTGTTTCCAAATCTAACTCTCTTTGTGCATCTAATAAGAGCAAACAACAGCTCTCCTGCTATAATGGAGAAAATTTTAACCATTTCTCTATGATTAGTTAAAAAAAAAAATCTATTGCTCGCCTTAAGAAGAAACTCTCTAAGCTTTTTTGCTCATATCAAAATTGTGAACTCGGTTACTTCTCAAATCCTAAGTCAATGCCTTCCTCTTAAGAAGTAAATGATGGTCTAGCATTGTGGGGACCTGTTTTATCTTCTGTTTTACCACTGGCCCAAAGCAAAAACATAGGGGAAACATTTTTCAGCTCTCTCCTCCATACAGAAATGGATATGATGCTAAAGGTTTCTTTTATTGTGCTTTTTGGGATGTGCTGATGAGCAGCACTATGTAGAAGCTGCTGTTATACCATGAAATGTTTACACATTTATAAGGGTCTCATAAGGCATGGGTTGACCAGGAAGTTGCAATGGCCTGCACATGTTCCACCTTACCACTCCAGCTCTGGTCTTGTTTTGCAAGCAACTGCAAACTAATATGTTTATAAACAGCCCTTCAAGCTGTTTCTGTGAATGCAGTCTCAGTAATTTTTTATTTACAAATATATACATTTATTGAAATTTAATTTTAATTATTAAATTTCTATAAATACATAAGGAAAATGGGTTGATAAATACTAATAACAGCTATTCTAAAAATACACAAATATAAGGCTTGGAAGAAGTGGGGGATGGAAATAGCTTGTTAAGAAGTTTTTAATTGCTTTTGTTGATAGAATGCTTAGCAGTTTTTGAACAGAGGGAAACCCATGTTTCTGGGTATTTTTGCTTTCTCATCTCTGTTCTCAGTTACCAGAGCTGTTCTCAGCTCAGATATCGTTGGACAGCTAGAACCAGTATGGCAACCTACGTTCTCCACTGGAGTTCTTGTCTCCCTTCATTGCAACAAATTTCAGGATGAAAAGAAGAAATTGCAATGTTGTGGGAGACTCCATATGAATCCTAGGGGATGCAGTCACCTTTGCTATCAGCCAGCTGGGCAGCAGGGAGGAGAGTGCAGATGTCCACAGGTTTTGCATTGTTCCGTATCTACAGCCCAGCGGAAACCTCTGATGTTGCACAGCAAAAGAATTAGCAATTCATTTCTCTGGAAGGTTTCAAAACAAGTCAGTGTGGACTGAGTAATTACTTAGCATAGTAAGATATTCTTTCCTGTCCTCTGTCCTTCTGTCTGTAAATCTGTCCTTTTGGGCAGGGCTTTAATGAAGAATACACAGGACCAGTAGGTCTATGATTCAAAAATATGAAGTTCCCTGCAAAAGGATCAGTGAGACTGTTGGACAACATCTGTGTCTTGAGATGTCTACAGATACAATAAACTAAACTACTTGCTGTAAGGGGCAGGGGAAGAGAATATAGAGGCATGGGTATTTCTGCAGTAATTCAAATTCGTGTGTTCTAGTGGGTTGGGTTTTTTTGGTCAGGATAACTTTTATTGCTGCAGGTAGCTGTGCACAATATTTTTGATTATTTGTATTAAAAGCAAACCTAAAACAGTAAACTGCATCTGCCAGAAAATGTTTTTTCTTTCCTTTCTCTCACCACACAAACAGTGGAGTTTATCTTTGAATTCAGCACCTTCTTTGATGTCTGTTCATCACCTGAGTATTTTGTAACTCAGATTAATTGAGGACATGGTCTATGGTTGACTCAAGAGTTTCTTTGTAGAAGATTATGTTTAATAAATTGATTAAAGAACAGTTTTTCCCCAAAAACAACTATGAGAATGTTGTTTGTGGTATTAGAAATGGATTAAGACGCACTCACCCAAATTAAACTTTTTTAATAGCACGTTGTATTTGCGGAGAGTAGTACTGCTGTTTTTTGCATGTGCTTTTTTTCACTTGCACTAGTGTACGTCAGAGCGCAGCAGTTTCTGGATCTCATTTGCTCACAGGAATTCACTGTCCTGTGCTAATTTTTTCACTTGACCACTGCTTGGTATGTAGCAGCATGGCAGTGTGTCAGTGGTGGAAATCAGGTGGGTATTCCTGGCTGTCCACGGGGCAGGATCCGCAAGCTCACCGTGGGCTGTCATCCTGCCCATGGGGAGCTGTCAACAGGACCAGTGTGAAGATGCTGTGCCCTTCTTCAGTTGTCCGACACTGTGTGTATCCTGAAATTCACCGTGGGCGGGGGAGTTTTTCACTACTGCTAAATCCCTGTGCACAGCTGGTGTGAAGAGGAGCCGAGATGCTTCATAAAAAAGGAAAATAATGATCAAATGTGAGGTATAGGTCTTCCTTAAGACCATTTCAGACAGTTCTGCTTGCTTCATCTTCTACTGAATTCCTGATTCTTCTTGTGCAAAGTTACTCTTTCTCAGGGGCTTTCACTAGTTGTATGTTCACACAGTTTTATAAGAAACCACAGGTTCCGTCCCAGCAAGGAAGCAAAAAAATATTTCAAACTGAGACAGCTGCCATAATTGTACCTCTCATGACAACCCAATATACCCATGAAATTAAAGGTGGCCCACAAAAGAAACTATTTGATGGATTATTTTTTTTTAGCTCTGAATTTTTTATTGGCAATAACAAAAATTACCCTACACAAAGAGGAAAGCAGAATTTTTTTTGAATCTTGAGGAAGAACCAAAGGTGAAACATAGCTCTGTGACACCCAGATGATGGGTACTCCCCTGTGTTAGTTATCTGCAGACATGTGTCCACAGCCAAACTTCAGATCCGAGAAGAAAATTGCTCCATGCGATCAGTTTGGTACTGGTCCCAAATTGTGGGACCAATTATGACAACCAAATTATCAGGCTCAGTTATTAAAAATATACTTTGCCATTTTGATTACAGCTCCCCACTTGACTTGTCATGGACAAGGTTTTACTTTTGACACCAGAAACTCTGTTTTAGAAACCACTTGAAGTTTTTATTCAATAATATAGAGGCAGTTTTGTGAAACACTGCAGAATGATTGTGTATCAGAAATGTACTTTAAAAGTATGAAGAAATACAAGTGGCCAACATTGAAAGATCTCTAACTGCAATATAAAAAAAACTAAAAAAAAGAAAAGCTAACCAGAATTAAGAAAAAAGCAGACAACAGACTCTGAAACAGTAATCAAGGGCTTTTGTGTAACTAAGAGCTATTGTGAGTTTCTCAGTCAAGCAGAGAATCAAAATTTTACTTTATACATTTTGAATATTTCCTTGATTAAAAAGAGAGTTTTCAACTTTATTGCCTATATATAAAACTAGGGAGAATGGCCATGAGATTTTGCTACTAAGAAATGGTGAAAACTAAGTGACTGATGGTTAACAAGATCACAGTTATCTTGTTGAAACAAGGATAGATTTAAACACCTTAACAGTACATTCTCAAGTCTTTTGCAACTCAAGTAGGACGCGCAAGGGAAAGCTCTCATGCCAGAGTTTTGGTGGAAGTCACTGATCAGAAAATGTCTCCATAAACTTTTATAACATTTAGGAAGCTGGCAAACACTAGTATTTCTAGTTTGATTTCTCAAAACTGTATGAATAGTATGATTTTACCAAATCGTAGTCTACTCCTCGTCTTTAGACAAGGTGAGGTTGCAAGGCAACTGCAGGGCCTCAGGGCTTCATCCCAGTCTGTTCCAAACTGAAACTTCTCAGAGCATTCCCAAGCCTGCCACGTGTATGCCCACACTGCCTAAAAAACATATTTTTTTGAGGCAAACAGTGCATCACAAACTGGAAAATTATGATTGTTTTTTAAATGTCAACAGTTTCAATAGAAAATGTATTAAAGCCACAACTTTAAAAACAAGGCTGGTATTTCCAAATTACTCCAATGTCATACAGAACTGACTAGGAAGGTAGGGTCAAATAGCATGTTTAAGTTTCTACCATTTTTTTCCCTACTTACAGTTCTTCTTCTTCTGACGTCGTCTTTGCGACTAGGTGCAGTGTTCTAATATCCTTTTTTTCTGCTTCAGTACTTTTCATATCCAAAAATCTTCTTTACCTTTATACTAAGCTCCAAATTACTCAGGAAAACTGAAAATGCAGACTGGACTGGGATACCTTTCGAAAAACTAAAACTGCTTTCCTTGACCTCAAGAGGCAAAAAAGGTAAGGGTTTGGAAAGCCACTACCACCTGCCTCTCAAATGTATTGTTATTGTATTTTGGTTATCCCTTTTCTTTGTTTTATTGCACAGCTTTTTTCCTTTGGTGTTTTGGTGCTTCAGCATTTATAGTCCAGACATGATAACATGGACTACGAGCTGGTAAGTGAGCTGCCGCTCAGGTTTTTTTCTGCCTTGCTACTTATTAAGCAATTAGTTTTTCTCAGAGCCCTCATATCTATCAGGCTTAGCTCTGCTGAAAAAGTCATGAGCTTGTGATATTAGAATAGGTTTTGAAATTCCTATAATGTATTATGTTCATCCCTTTGCATTCTTGCTGCATTATCTTATGTCTGAATAAATCTTTGTACTCTGTTCTCTATTTTCTAAGATGCTTAAACTTGATCAAAAATAGAGGATGTTAACCCAAACATCAGTGCAACACGGTAAACAAGCTATGATGTGCAGCTGACTGTGAAGATGATTATCAAGGGATAGGGTTTGTGAGTTCTGGGCAAGTAAACGAATCTACTTTTGGCTAATAATGTAATTTTCTCATGCAATATGCCAGACTACTTCTCCCTCAGCTCTGCTCTCGCTACTCTCTTTCAATATTATTATCCATTTGGTGCACTCAATTCCTGAGCCATTGCCGGCTAGTTCAAAGACCATCAAGCTGCATGTGTGTGCTTACGCACATACACACACTGCTGTTGGTATTAATTTTCTCTTTTGGTTTGAAATGTTCACAAAATCCTGAGTGGCCAATAATTTGTTTCATCAAGCAGAGGCCACTAATCTGCTTGTAAACTGGGGTACGTGAAAGGAAATTAATCTTTTCATTCTTGGTAGCAAAGATATAAATATTGTTACACTGCCTAACCAGAGGAACTTTTATTGCATTTGACATATTGTTCAATTTAAAATTTTTGTAGAGTGTACTTAATGATTAGATACTTAAAGGAATCTATTTACAGTGCTGTGCATGATCTATGCAACATCACATTTTGTAGCCTAGTGTAAAGGTATTGGAAGATATTACTGAAGGCTTTTATTGGGCTTTTCTTGATACATGATTCTGCAGGGTCTTAAATTGGAATGTTAACGTAATCCACATTTTAAGTGTTTTACTTACAGTGGACGTGTTTTCTTTCTATCAGTGAGAAAAGTGTTTGTAAGTATGTGCATTTATTAATCTCTTTTCACCTCATGAGCTCAGTGAGCTTTCATTGCCCAATTATTTAGCATTAGAAGTCATCCTTATGAAATTAATATTACAGATTTGTGAGATGAGGCTCACATACTCCGAACAGATTGTGATACATTTGGGGAACAGTGGGGATTTTCAGAGCAATGATATCTTTTTGCAGGAAGTTGGCTGGAATAATGCAAAAACAGAGGCAGTGGATTCACAATTTGTGATTACAGCTTGAATTTTTTTTTCATATGCATTCTGAGATGAAAACCATTAGCAAGAGTGTTATTAAAATGAGTAACATACCCAAAGCCAATTGCAGACTCCGTACTAATACTTATGGGCTACCTAACTTACAGAAAAAAAAATTTCAACATGATTTAAATTGGGCATGCAGTACCAGATACAGGAAAAAGAGGTTAGGTAGCCCAGGGAGGCCACATTTCAGCAAGCCACTGTAAATATGCAGTAGCAGTAAATGCTGTGTCAAGTCAGCCCAGGGAAAGAAATCAAGACTTGCATCAGCTCAGTTGTGGTGGGTTCATCAGCAATCTCCATGTGTCATTTGGGAAGGAGCTACCTCACAGATGTACGTCAGCTGAGCCCTGCATTCTTGATTGCACCATCTAACACACATGATTAATCACCTTTCATAGAAAAGCACATCTCTCCATCACTGGATGCAAATATAGAATTTCCCAAAGAAATTACACAGATCTGGTACACACAGATGGTATAAGATTCAGTCAAGGACCAGTGAAGAATTAGTCTAACACCATATTATCAGTCAAAAATGAAAGATAAAACCTTGCCTTCAACAAGCCAGGTTGCTCTCTTTCTAGTTACTGCATAGTTAGAGACCATTTTTAATACACTGTTTAAAAATGTTAAAAATAATTTCAACTTTACATTGGTAAATTTGGAAAGACACTACTTACAGTTGTTTCCATTCTGTATTTGTTTCACGGGGAGAAATCCTGATGCTAGAGGAGTCTGGCTCTAAAGCTGAGAACTGAAATTTATACCAGACAAAATTTGAAAATATCATTATATTTTTCCCAAACTCTGTTTCTGCAATTGCATTGAGTGCATGCAATGACATGGAGTGATAAAAGATATAACAGCTATTTTATTTGTGTTTATTCTAGCAAGATATGCCTGGCTTGTCTATAACAGCTATTTTATTTGTGTTTATTCTAGCAAGATATGCCTGGCTTGTCTTGCAGTGTAACTCTCCTAAAGTCTATAAAAGCTTATACCATGCTATCATCTCCGTCCTCTCTAAACAGAGTAAACTAAGGATGCATTTACATTTGCATGCACCTAGCTTCTTATTTTGGAACCATTTTCCATGTGCATCAAGAAAAAACTTGTTTCATTTATTTTATTCCTTCTGTTTCTGCCTAGATGAAATTACAAAATTCTGCTCTTTTTTAAGAGCAAATCTAAAGAGACATTGATTATTCAAGGAACAGACAAGTCAAAATATAGTCTGATTAACAGATTGTAGAGTTCTAAGAACACAGATAGCTCTTAGTAGCCTGGATGTGATCTTAAAAATGTTCATCCTTTTAATTAAGTGAATCACCAGGACACTAATCATATAACAGTATATCTGACAAGTGCAGCACGGATCAGACTAGAAAATCCTGGCAATGGAAATCCTGTAGAACTAAGCAGTTAGTATTATTATTGCAGGCCACCACATTTAATGCAAAAATTTGCAAAGAGCAAAATCAAACGTCAGGGAAGGGAATGTTCCTTTAATATCCATGAGTACTTCTTGTACACAGCCTTGTTGCCTTTACAGATCACCTGAAAACATTTTTGCAAACATGGAATTTTGCCTGATCTACAATACTATGATTGTTCCATTTGACAAACAGTCATCAGTATGTATACTGTAGTTCACAGTGCTCAAACTCAGCTTGCTGTTCTCAAGCACTTATCCTTTGGCGATAACCAGGGTTTTTAGCTCTCTGGGGTTTTGTTGGTTTTGTTGGTTTTTTTTCTTTATGGAAAGACCTCACATTTCTTGTTTTGCATCTATTGAGCTCAGACATTACTAAGCTCTGTTTAGAAGGCAGATTGAAGTGCTTTTAATTTTGAACCTTCCTTTCGCACAGGGGTGTGTCAAAAGTGTACGTTTCAGGATTCAGCACAAAGTGGAACTGTTTGTATTTTCAACTGGATTATTTTTCTTTGAAGACTTTTTTGGTCATTGTTTTGGCGTTTTGGTGGTCCAAAAACTCCTAGTGGACAGGGCAGGTCATGTTTTCTGGGGGTGACAGAGCAGTAATGCTTGCCCTGCATTACTCAGTGATAAATGGTTTCAGTTCATTAGGCAGGTTTCCTCTATTTCGACTGCTGCAAACCAAAGAAAATCAGTCCTCAACCACTACAGATCTGTTTGTTCACCTTGTTCCTCGTTCACTCTGACTATGAAAAATAAGTCTGCTTGAGAGCACACAACAGTGTAATTGACTCTGTGGAGCAGCTGTCATAGGGGTTTTGCTATAAGAAATCATATTAGCCTTCCCTTTAAACTTGTTCAAGCTAATAAGTCATTGTTGACATTCACAATTTATGCAATAAAATATCTTTTAAAAAACCCCACACAATATGGAGCTTGGCAAATAATTAATACCAAAAGTTTGTCATGCAAATTATGTTCATTTTTGAAAGCAACTTACAAAAGGGAGGAAGGAATGTTTGGTTCTTACCTTTCTCTTCCTCTTTATTTTTATAGGCTTTCTAAAAATCAGGGAGAAGTTTTTTTTCTTTTCTAAGGAGGCTTAAGTACAACGTAATGGACACCTTTTTTCTTTTGTTATTATTATTTTAATGTGGAAATGGATTATTTTTTCTGACAACCATTATCAATGCTGCCAAAAAAAAGGCCACATCTTGAAAGCACTAGTTTTTTCAGTGACTGAACAGGAGGGTTTTTTAGTCGAGTTGTTCACAATAAGCGTGAGTGCATTTTAACACATCTGTAGATGTGTTTATTCGGAGGTGTGGAGGCCTACAGTGGGATATGCTTTTCAGAAGCTTACAGGGCACCCCATGACAGTGTTGGATCTTGGTCTGAGTAATCTTTTCTTTAATTCTTTCAGCTGAAAAAGTCCTTTCTCTTTTCACAAATAGTGTTAATCTGGAAGAAAACTTGAATTAGCCTCTGCTGCAAAGTCAAGTCCCTTTGGTATAGACTGCAGACTGTATTTTTTCAGTGGGAGATACTGATTTAAATATTCTTCACAGTAGTCCAACATGACCGAAATCTCTTTACAAACACCACAGACTGGTTTGTGTAAGTGGCAATAAACAAATGGCAGAGGCAGTATAAAGCTGCAACTTCTCTCTCTTGTGCAGGTACATGGGGTACAGTGAAGAAACTTGGCTACACTGATCTTCAGGATACATAGTAAAGGCTGAGGAAAACGTGGAATATGTTCTAGACTTAACTGCAAATAAATATCGCTTAAAATAAATCAGAGAAGGGAGCACAGCCCAAATTAAAAACAACTAGGTTTTGTGTCTTCAAGTATATACTTCTCATGACTACTCAGTTTTTGGTTTTGTTCCCATCTTGCCAGCTGTATCTCATAACTAAACCACAGGGGCTGGGTGCAACATGTTTCTACTGATCCAGCTATGGCACAGGAAAAAGTCATAGGGTTCAGGGAATCTAATTATATCCTTATGCTTGTTTGTTTTTGTGGTCAAATATGAGGCTAAGTAGGACTAAATTGCAATGTGGCTGTCCAAAACAGAACAAGATTTGTTCTCTTTAGAACTGGTCATTGTCAAGTAAGCCCATTTAACTTGCTACTTCAGTGTAGTCCAACATGGTAACAAACATTTCATAGTAAGTACCTACCTGAATGAAAAGGAAACTAATGGCCCATTAGTACTGTGATGGCTAAACCCCAGAAGTAGTACAATTTTTTTTGTTCATTTGATTCTTCTCAATTTACATCAAAATTTAACGGTGAATAATTTACATTTTACATAAACAGTTTTGATAGCCTACATATTTTCTTCAAATTACATAAATAACCAAATGCCTTAGTTCTGTGCACATCCAAACAGATAAACATCCCTGCTTCTTAAAGTTCCCACTGATTCAAGCCTCTGTTATAAGGTACCTCTGACAATACTGTGCTGTAAACTGCCTTGTAGCTGTTTTAAATGCTATAACTTTCTTTTGGCTCCACTTTCTAAAAATACTTTTGACACCAGGTTGCTATGTTTTGGATTGTAAAGAGGGTCGAGTAACTCATTGAAAGTCTAATTCTACCCATTATAATCTTACCTCCCGGTTTATACTATTTTAGAAGTGTTATTTGATCTAGAAGATCATTCTGTAACCTTCAGATTACTGCTGGGTGACTTCTGCAGAAAAGGAATTACTAATGCATTAAATTTGAATTAGCTTTGAAAAATCATGCAGATATATGCACAAAACATTACAGCAATGCTGTCTCCAAGGCACAGGAGAGTTGCCTGTATGCAGTTTTAAAGAATCACTTGAGCAAACCTTAAACTGCACACATGGTGAAGCTGAGCCAGCATCTTTAAAAAAAAAAGAAAAAGCACGCATATACACATACACAGAGTAAATGTAGCTTTAAGAGTTGTCTTTCAGGGAAATATGATCACAAATGGACTGCTGCTGAAGTGGGCCATTTGGGCTCAGACCTGTCGTATATGAGAGCATCACTGCACCTACTGCAGAAGTGTTGCTTAGACTAATGATTATGAATTATGCAGAGGGTCACACCCTCTTACTTACAAGTCATTTCCACAGTTTCCCTCTGGACTGCTTAGCCTAGTTCAATTTTTTTTACCCCCATTTAGTGTTGCTAGAAAATAACACACAGAATGAAAGCCAAGACCTTCATTTATTGACACTTTATTTTCCTCCCGTAACTTCAAGTTGGTAAAATGGCTGAACAATTGGAGGGGGGAAAGGGAGCCAGCTGCTATTGGGGGATTAGGAAAAAGCTCCCTTAGGTTCAGTAGGTCATTTAGCAAAGTAGGACGGTAGAAAGCTCTAGAAACACTGTTTTTTGCTGCCGGGTTTGGATCCCAAGCATTTGTGTCAAAATCATCAACCCTGCACCTTCCTGATTTGGAAAAAAAAAAGGCTACAGTTGGACAAATTTTTAAAAAGTAATGCTGTTTTGGAACCACTAACCTGACAGTACTGGGGTACGTAACCTTCCCCTGTCTTAGTGCTAACCAGAAAATCTACTGTGGATTTGAATAGGAGAGCCACTGTTCATGGAGATGCTGTGGAGCAGAATGTGTGATATGTATGGCAAATGCGTTCTCTGGCATGGTTGTATATACCTTGTGTGTCCTTGGCACTGAATGTAAATGCATCAAGCTTGGAGATCAGCAGCTAAGCAGCAAGCTGTGGCAGCCAGAAAGATGAGAGTGTGCTTATAAAAGAGTGTGTGAAAGGATGTTTTCCTGCCCAGGGATTTTGCCTTTGTCCCGTTGATGATGGGTACCAGTGGGAAGGCTAACAGACAGTGTCCAGCTCCAGGGGGTTCCTCTTTCATAGACACTACAAGAGGAAAAGGATTGTTAACTTAGAAGGATATCTGCTTTTCCTAAAATGAATATGCCTCTTTCTAGTTTTTGTTTAAGTTAGTTAATGTAGTAAAAACTGTAGTTCATCCCGTAGCATTACAGTAAGTTCCTCAAACTGTAACACATCAGCTTCTACTGTTCTTGTTTTCCATCAGAACTTGAGAAAAATTGTTTAGGAGGTGTGTTTTTATCTGTACCATGCATTCAGAAAATAAAAAGATGGGGAAAATTTCAGAAAGCTTTTCCTCCTTGTTAGCATGCGGCTATGTTTAATATTAGTAACTGGGAAGAAAATGTTTCATAACACTCTAGGAAAAGTTCTGTCTTGCAAGAGTGTCTAAAAAGTAAGTTATATTTGATTTATAAATTACTTATGCTCTCTGACGTCAAAGCATTTTTTTTAAAAAGTGAATTAATTAATGCTCTCAGAACCAAGTCAATCAAATGGTTTCCTACTTTTCCTGCACAAAGGAAAACTGTCTCTTTCATCAGCAAAAGCTTGCACTAACATTTAAATTTTGCAGTGTGCGCTCAGGGTGATTAAACTTGGGCTTTCTGCACAGAAGATAAGGAGCACCTGTGACCTTCCCATATGCAGATGCCAGGGCTACTAGTTTGAATAGCCCACATAATGATAAATGTCAGGACAGAACAAGAGGCTTGAGGCAGCTTTTTATCATCTATCTACCGTAAGAAAACTAAGGAAAAAAAACAAACCAAGACAAACAAAACAAAACATTGATTACCTCTTTAGGAACATCATCTGGACCTTCTTTATGAAGACTTATTGAACACAATATTAAAAATTGTGTTGACAGTCCATCTGTGACTGAGCTTCCAGTGAACAAAATTAATCTATCTTTGACCCTAAACTACCCTCTATTTCTGTTCTGCTTGGGTTTTTTTTAATTCTTTTGTGTTTCAGGTGTTATTTTCAGACAAGAGTCCCAAGTGCTTTTCCCACATACCATTTCCAACTGGAAGAGATGGATGACAAAGAGAAAAAAATGCAACAGGCAAGTGTGGCTAAAAAGAACCAACCTGAATGGCAAACTAGCAAGTTCATTTGTCTCTGTTTTCTGTGCCTAAATCAGTTGTAATCAGACAGTTTCTTGTAGGTGTAATCTGGAAGTAAACCAGAATTTTACAGATTATGAAGTGCAGCTGGAGAAGCACAGCTAAGTAACACGGCACTGCATGCTATATTCCAGCTTTTGAGTAGCTTTAGGCCCATGCTTGAGGTAACAAGGGCCTCTGTATCCAGAAGATCACCATCTGGGATTTTTTTACTGTTTACTCTTAGCTGCTGTGATTCCAAGGTTTTAAAATATCAAGGCATGCAGCAAAACACTCTTCTAAATCCTGTTGTTCATACTGACTGACAGAAAGCGCTTTATCCAGAAAATACTTTTCATTTTCATCCTGGATTTTTTTAACCAAAGAGTTTATTCCCAGTTGAGCTTCAGGTCAAATGAATGGGAATACTATTGGCATGATGAAAACTTGCCATATTCAGGTTATGGGGTGATAAAAAACATATGTGAAAGTGTATAGCATGTAGAAAGGGATGGTGCGGTTATATTTATTTCCAGTAAGAGTAACAACAATCGGGAGACCTTGCTCCCTGAGGACAAATATTCCTTGAAAGCAAACGGTTTATATTTTATTTTTTCGTACACTGACTCTGTGATACAGTGTTTATATTAGGGTACAAATCATGGTTATCCATGGTTATTCCAAGGGATGCAAGTATGCTGATATTCTGGTCAAGGAGGTTAAATCAGACTATTATCAGCATTTGGCTGGAAATTTGAAAGAAAATCTATTTTCAAATAAAAATAGTAAGTCCCCTTATGGTAAAACACAGTGTGTGTGTATCGGTGTGTAAATACAAAGAGAGCTTAGTAGAAATCCCTTAAACGTTATTATCAATGTGACTTCTTTGTGTGTGGTCAGATCATTCTGTGACTCGATACTGTGCTCTCCTTCACTGATACAATGCAGCACTTGAAATGTGAAAGAAAAGGAGATGTCATCCTTCCATTTTTTTGACAGCAGAGAAATGAACCATGTAGTGTAGCAGATCACTTTGATCCATAGTGGAAGCAGACCATTATAAAGTAATCTAGTGAAGTGCTAACATTGGTTTTTAAGTGTACTTCGGGCTTTCTGACTTCTTTACTGGGAATCAGCTACAATGTTGATTCCTAGACATCTTGAAATCCTCATCAGCATGTCTGCCTGTGTCAGAGGACTAGAGGCCTTTCCTTTCCCTCCCAGTGAAGTGCAAGGGTTGGGAACAAGAAGTTTGAACAGTAAAGGCTGAACCAGTCTTAGCCCTGGGGATGGAGAAGTAGCTCCTCAGAAGCCTCAGACCTCCCGTCACCTGAGCGGCCTTGCTGGTGCTGCCGGATGGACATAGTCTCCCTCCACCACCTGCAACCCCTCCGCCTCCCTTCAACCCCCGACAGCTCTGCTGTGCTCCTCTGCAGGGTCGTGCTGTGGTGCCAGCTCCAGCCAAGGCCATTTGGGGAGCAGAGGGAGCACGGCGGGCCAGTGAGGCCTCCGAGGGTGCGGGCAAGCAGGTGGGCGCAGCAGCTGGAGAGCAATCCCAGACAGCTGGCAGGTGGAGGGAGCAGCGGGGGGGCAGCACCAGACGGGCGGCAGGTGGAGAGGGCAGCAGGAGGGCAATGCCACTTTGTACTCCATGTTAATTACACTTGTTGGAATCCTGCATAGCTCCTAAGACCTTTTTTTTTTTCAGGTGTTAAATTACAAATGATATTTGTTTAGGCTCTGGAAATAGCTTCCTCTAATGAGTGAAGACTTGGGAGGTAGTTGGAGAGGAGGGGGGAGAAAGACAGCCTTCTCCCATCCTTAAATTACGAAATTTGACTGGACTTTGTGGGCAGTTATGAGCTGGTGGTTTGTTAATTTGCCCCTATCTGTCCACGCCTTCTAGAAAAAGCCCCCAGAGGCATTAAAATGTTGCTGGCTTTCTCAACGGCTCTGTCGTGTGGAGTTCCACATTGTGGTGTTTGCTGAAGTGCCCAGATGTTTATAATTAATTTAGTCTGATTACTTCTAATTACTCCTTCCTAACGCCATTATCTTGCATTTGTCAACTTCATAAGTAAGTAGCCCTGCTGCCTATTCGTTTAGTTTTGTAAGGTCCCTTTGGACCTTTTTAACCTTCTCTGGTGATGACTAATCTAAATAATTGTGCTGTCTGCAAATCTTTTCCCACCCTTTTTCCCAGAACATTAATAAAACGGAGTCTTATTCCAGTGCAGAAACATGGAAGAAACGTTGCAAACCTGTCATGATGAAAACTGACCCATAGTCTGTCTTTTTCTTTTTTTCTTTTTTTTTTTCTTGTTAACTGGTTTCTGATTTCTGGCAGTATTTTAACCCTTTGGTCTTTTACCATTTGAATTCTCTAGTCACTTGTATTTTGTCAAAGGCTTAGTCAAAACCCAAGTAAATCATATCTATAACAACTACATTATTGCTGTTCTCAAAGAAATCTGTTAGATGAGAGGGATGGATTTGTCTTTCTAGAAAGTTATTTCCTGCAATATATCTTGCTTGTCTATCTGTTCTATAATTTCAAATAATTTTAATTGCTTCCTGTTGGTTTTGTTCATCTGAATTAAAATGTAGTATATAACTCAGGCCTTTTTTGAAGTGCCTATTTGTAAGCCCTTCTAAAACTTGGATGCACAGTTTCATACAAACTTCTTATTCATCAGCCCCACTCCCTGAAGCCTTCTCCTATTCTCCTATTTGTAAATCTACATTTCAAATGACTGATCTAGTCTTTTCTGCTTGTTGGTCTCTCCAGAGGAAAGTAGAAAGCTTAAGAGAAATTTATATGTTTAAAATATTCACTGGTTACAGCTACAGCTATCTGCTAGAAGAACAATTATTTGGTAGTTATGAAGAAATGACAAGATAAGGCTCATACCGCAAAGGATTTCACTCTTCTGGGCATTCTTTATTGCTTATACAGGACCTTCCAGCATTGGCTCTATCTTGCTATGTGAAAGGTACCAAACAGAGAAGGAGCTCCTTCACTCTCCTGTCCCAATGGCTACTTTCAAGGTCACATTTCTTCATTTTCTAGCTTTTGATCCACATGCTAGAGCACACTGACAAGTTTGGAGCTTCCTCGGTGTGAATTCTGCCTGTCCACTTCCCTCTGCCACTCCAGTGCTCAAACACAGGGCCTTGAATAGTAGGTAATAAGGGGGAACATGTAGGAACTCTCAGAAAGTGCAGAGCATGAAACATTTACATCTTCCTTTTTCTAATCCTTTCCTTCTGCTCTTGCTCCCAGTTGTTAAGCTACAAAAGATACAGTGCATTGCACTGCACTGTTCATAGAAGTTGGAGAATTTGAAGGAGAAAAAAATTAAAAACCCTCATGTGGTTCCATGTGAATTTTTCCTTTTTTCCACTGAAGGTGATCCATTTGCCTTTGCCTTAGAAGCACAGCTTTTGATTGAAGCATTATATTTATTCCATTTTCTGATGGGTTTGCCCTCGGCTGGGTTCCAAACCACACACCCACTCACCCAATCCACCCCCCCCTCCACCTGAGGGTAGGGGAGAGAATTAAAGGGGTAAAGGGAAGAAAGGACTTGTGGCTTGAGATATGAACAATTTAATAACTAAACTACAATAATACTGAAAATAATACTATATACAGATATACAAATGAGTGATACACAGTGATAATGCCCCCCCACCTGATGACCAAGGCTCAGCTTCTTCCCGGCTAACGAACCCAAAGAAGCAAGAGTCCCGAAACCGCACTCATGGAACGGCGATAAGAGTCCAACCGTCCCAGACTGAGAGCTGGCCGGGGTGGGGGTGGGGGAGGGAAAGCCTTGGGAGAGCGACCACCTGGAGCGAGATGACCCAGAGCAAAGGAGACCTGGAACCAAAAGGCCCAATCTTCCAGAGGGTCCTCACCTATATACTGGGCATGACGTGTGTGTTATGGAATAGATTATTGGCCACTTTCGATTTCAATCCCGAAACTAAAATCAAATCCTGGGCTAGTAACTGGGGCTGTGCTCCCTCCCAGCTTCTCCTGTTTGCAGCCAGCCAGAGAAGCTGAAAGACCTTGACAGCTGCATAAACATCACTTTTTATCAGCTTTTGTCTGAGCACATATCCAAAACTCGGCCTTTTGCTAGCTAATATGAAGAAAGTTAACTCTGTCTCAGCTTAACCCAGGACACATTTGTCTTTTGTAAAAAGCATGCTGCATTTTTTTAGTGCCTCCCTTCCCCCATGCCCAATCAATATTTTATGATCTGAGCTGAAGAGTTGTGATCCCTTTCTTTCTGAAACAATTTGGAAAAGGAAGGTCTCACACTTTTGCTCAGATTTTATTTATGTACAACAGATGAATGTATACAATTTTCTAAAAGAGAACATCCCTTTTATCAAGACCATTAAAAATGAAACCTGTTTGTAGCTGGTGTTGCTTGACAGATTACATAGTATGAGTATCCAAGACTGCTTTCTTGTTTGGTACAATCTGAATATGACTCACTTAGCATTTACAAACTATTTTCATCCAAAGGTTTCAAAAGCTTTGCAAACTAATTAAACCTCACAGCTCTATCTGTAGTAAGTTAGATCATGTCACTGCAACCAATCAGCACTCTAACTGTAAACACTGCATCACATTTTAGGATATCAAATAAGCCTATTTTACTTTAAAAACCACAACAACAGTAGCGTCAAGTGCTTTGAAAAAGGTACATATTCAAGAGGGAAAGTAGTCAGAATGAGGGATGACTCCTCACAGGAATACTAAATCTACAGCTACCAGAATTTCAGCATTTCAACGGACTTCGCTCATCTCTGGATCTGCTGTTCATCCCCACATCTATAAACAGGCTGTTTTATTCCTCCTGTAGCTGTTTGAGTAAGGACGGACCACAAGAGGCATCTTGACCTGTTTCATTATGAAGGTGGCCTTAGAGATAGCAGAAAATCATCCAAATGCTTTGGTATTGGCTGCTGAGCCTGTACTTGCTATCACTAATGTCCCACTGATAAGAAAGACAAACCTAAAGCATTCAGTAACATTTCTGCTATTACACTGGAATTTCCTCTTCCTGCAAGCTGTATTGAGTTTGCCTGGCACGGTTTTGGCAATGGGGTAGGCTATGGGGGTGGCTTCTGTGAGAAGCTGCTAGAAGCTTCACCCACAGCCCACAGAGCCATTGCCAGCTGGCTTCAAGAACTGCCGCTGGCCAAGATGTAGCACCTCTGTGATCACATATTTAATGAAGGGGGAATAAAGATGTGCAACTGCATCAGGAGAAAGGAGCGAGAATGTAAGAGAGAAACAGCCCTGCAGACACCAAGGTCAGTGCAGAAGGAGGGAAGGAGGTGCTCCAGGCACCGGAGCAGAGATTCCCCTGCAGCCCGTGGTGCAGCCCATGGTGAGGCAGCTGTGCCCCCGCAGCCATGGAGGTAATGGGGGAGCAGAGATACACCTGCAGCCCGGGGAGGACCCCACCCTGGGTCAGTTGAATGTGCCCAAGAGAAGCTGTGACCATGTGGGAAGCCCATGCTGGAGGAGGCTCCTGGAAGTACCTGTGGAGAGAGGAGCAGGTTTGCTGGCAGGACTTGTGACCCTGTGGG
>WKFP01014112.1:346434-363312 GCA_011057875.1 Pterocles orientalis
TCTGGATCTGCTGTTCATCCCCACATCTATAAACAGGCTGTTTTATTCCTCCTGTAGCTGTTTGAGTAAGGACGGACCACAAGAGGCATCTTGACCTGTTTCATTATGAAGGTGGCCTTAGAGATAACAGAAAATCATCCAAATGCTTTGGTATTGGCTGCTGAGCCTGTACTTGCTATCACTAATGTCCCACTGATAAGAAAGACAAACCTAAAGCATTCAGTAACATTTCTGCTATTACACTGGAATTTCCTCTTCCTGCAAGCAGGAGACAATGAGTTACTAGTAATGGTTAGGAGACAAAATTGCACATTTACATGTAAATAATTAATGTACCAGTTGAACCTTGTACAAGACCGAGCTGTATTGAGTTTGCCTGGCACGGTTTTGGCAATGGGGTAGGCTATGGGGGTGGCTTCTGTGAGAAGCTGCTAGAAGCTTCACCCACAGCCCACAGAGCCATTGCCAGCTGGCTTCAAGAACTGCCGCTGGCCAAGATGTAGCACCTCTGTGATCACATATTTAATGAAGGGGGAATAAAGATGTGCAACTGCATCAGGAGAAAGGAGCGAGAATGTAAGAGAGAAACAGCCCTGCAGACACCAAGGTCAGTGCAGAAGGAGGGGAGGAGGTGCTCCAGGCACCGGAGCAGAGATTCCCCTGCAGCCCGTGGTGCAGCCCATGGTGAGGCAGCTGTGCCCCCGCAGCCATGGAGGTAATGGGGGAGCAGAGATACAACTGCAGCCCGGGGAGGACCCCGCCCTGGGTCAGTTGAATGTGCCCAAGAGAAGCTGTGACCATGTGGGAAGCCCATGCTGGAGGAGGCTCCTGGAAGTACCTGTGGAGAGAGGAGCAGGTTTGCTGGCAGGACTTGTGACCCTGTGGGGGACCCATGTTGGAGCAGTCTTTGCCTGAGGGACTGCACCTTCTGGAAGGGACCCATGCTGGAGCAGTTTGTGAAGAACTGCAGCCCATGTGAAGGACACACATGGAGAAGTTCCTGGAAGACTGTGTCCAGTGGGGGGATTCCCATGCTGGAGCAGGGGAAGAGCATGAGAAGTTCTCCTCCTGTGGAGAAAGAAGCAGCAGAGACAACACGGGATGAACTGACCACAATCCCCATCCCCTGCCCCCTGCACTGCTGGGGCTGGAGGAGGTAGACAAATAGGGAGTGAAGTTGAGCCTGGGAGGAAGGGGAGGGGGAGAAGGTGTTTTAAGATTTAGGGATTTTTTTCTCACTATCCTAGTCTGATTTGACTGCAACAAATTAAATTGATTTCCCCAAGCTGAATCTGCTTTGCCCATGACTGTAATTGGTGGGTGTTCTCTCTATCTCAACCCATGAGACTTTTGTTATATTTCCTCTCCCCTGTCCAGCTGAGAAGGGGAGTGATAAAGAAGCTTTGGTGGGCACCTGGCATCCAGCCAGGGTCAGCCCACCACACGAGCACATTTCTAGAGCCAAAATCAGTAACTATTCTGGGGACCCTTGTACATACCCATGCTGGCAGGAGCTATTTTTTTAGATCTGCTTCAGGGTTTGCAGCCAGCATGTTCAGCAGCCTCCACAGCTCTTTCCCACTGCACTTGGGCTAATTGTGGGTATGGGAAGCGCATGTACAGAGGTAGGAGCGCAAAGCAGGAAGGTCAAGGACTGTTCACCTGTAACCTGTGGGGGTTCCTCAGTAAAGTTAATTTACAAAGGCTCTATAATCCAGGCCCCATCGCTCTAAGCCTTGATGAGGTACTTGATTAATGGTTCTGGAAGTCAAACACGAGGAGTGCCCCCTCAGTTTTGAAGGTCACAGGTAAATCCTGCCCTTATTCTGACTCCAATAATGCATTAATCTAAATGCCACATCTAAGTCATAACCACTCATCAAAGTGGTGACTAGATAGCGCAGCAATTTCTACTGAAACATAGAGCACCATGTGATAAATTACATCTGCAAGATTTGTTTCATATGTCAACACATTACTTCTGAATCAAATGCTAAAACATGCCTTATTTAGCCAAAACTAAGCAGAATGCTGTAATTTATAATAATCTTGAAGCACACTGCAGTGAAAATGAAGGCAGACTATTAAAATTTAATGTCTGTTTAGTGGTATAGCACATTTCTGGCCATGTTTGATGCAGCATCATTGTCTCATACAATTGTGTATGCACAAAAAGTCAGCTTGTGTCTGCCAATGTTTCTGGAAACTAATTGAAAAAAAATTATTTAGCTGTTAAAATCTGACATCAGGCTGGAAAATTATTATCAGCACAGACACTGATGGCAGCGGCTCCTTTCTCTCCTCTCACCCCCATCCACTTGCATTTAACAATTGTCTGTTGTTCTTCAACCCAGCTCCCTGCAGTACAGTTGCTAGCAAATATTCATTGGGGTGTCATCTCTGTTTAAAGTCTCGTCCTACACACTTATTCATCTGTGCTAAGTGAACAGCAGCATCAGCTCAAATTAAGCTGGCATGAAAACAGCCACTGTTAATAATTTCTGCTGCGGTTCAGCTTAACTTTGGATAACAGGTGAAGATGTTTCATAACGGAGGCAATTATAGCTCTGTGATCTCTTTCCAGCTGCCCGTTTAATCAGAGGAATGAAGTGCAGTAGCTGCTGGAGCATGTGGCACGGCCGAGCCCAGCCGCCATCAGACCGCATTTGTCATGTGCTGGACTGAGCCGGCTGCCTGTCAGGGGCAGATGCTGGGTGCAGTGATTAGTATGCAAAGTGCTTGGAAAGGCTGAAGTGAGGGGGTGGAAATCAGCGCATTTCATCTGAACTTGCTGCAGACCTCTCCTGCCAGATAAAAGTCTTCTTAGACCCCCATTCCTTTGGCTGGAATGCAAATTTGTATAAGGATGTGCAGGTGTGCCCAGGCGTTGTGTGTGTATGCACATTAATGTCGTGTGTGTCATATGTAGCTAAAAAAAAAAAAAAATTAAAAAAAAAAGATTACAGGAAATGTAGAGCTCTATTTCTCAACGAGGACAAAACCCTGATGGAAAATGGTAACAATCGGTGAACTTTTGAGATGATAATCAGGTCTGCTAAAGAAGTAACCATTTAACATCTGCTCATTAAGATGCAGATGAAGGAGTGAGATGAGTGGAAATTAATAACTAGTAAAATATAAATGAAGCTTGTACTTTCATATGAGAAATGTTACACTACTGTGATGGATCTTTAGCAATCTTTTTTTTTTTTAATTTAAGAACAATGTATTTCCATCTACTGAATCTCTATTGTTCTATTATTCAAGTTATCTTTCATGTCAGTGTCACATGGTTTGAAGTATATTAGAACATAGTCATATACTTAATTGTGTGGATTTGCAGATGGTTCATTTCCAGCCAAATATTTTTTTTCTTTAGAGCTCGAAAGAAAATATCTAGCAGCCTAAATTGAATTTTTATACATTATGATTTTCAGAAATGTGCTTCTTAATGGTTTCTGATGTGCCTAAAGGCGTGTTTCTCGAACTACTCTCTTAGAAATGTGTTAGGGAGGAACTAAAAAATTGTTGTGGGTTGGTTTTTTGGTTTGTTTTTTGGTTTGTTTTGTTTTTTTCCTGGTTGCAAATAGTGAATTTCATTTGTGTGTGTTAACCTACTTTATTGTATTGCTGTAGTGTTTTCTTGAGCACTTGTAATAATGAAAATATAACAATGTGTATTTCAGAACTGCTTGATCACAATTCCACTGTGTCTGGAAAATGTGTAGTGTTATAGTGATTTCCAGAAACAAAAGACGTGTCTGCTTCCTTTTCAAAGAGCAACCTCCATCCATTGGTTTGAAACACTCAATGTTTATGTCTTACTGAAGGTAGTGCTAAGACTGACCTATTTCCATATTCCGTTTTTTTTTTCCAAATGTAACATTCTCCTTTCAATTATGGGAAAATATTTTTGCAATTATTTTTAAGTGCCCAAAAGATGAAACTGGTTATGAGCTTGTATCCAGAATCAAATTCTAATCTCCCCAGCAAGTAATTGTTTTATACAGTTCTGACAAAGCTCTGTCTATTGTCATCTTGGACAATATTCTGCATAGTGTCTCTTCCCCTGACAATTACTGCTGTTCCTTATCCCCACAGCCTTTAAAAGCTCTGTGTAACATTAGCCTATCTAGCCTAGTGAAAATGTCTTTACAGATTAACGTAATGTTAATACTACTGGCTCCCTGCTTCTGACCTGAAGTGGAATATATTGCACTGCTGGAGCAGATGGAATCAGGACTTTATTGGGAAGCAGAGATTGCTTGGCTGCCTGCCAAGCGTGCGGGGCTGACAGCCACTGCCAGGGCCCAGAGCCCCCCTCCATGGCCAGTGGCACCGGCACTGGGGTCGCTTGTGCCCTGGCAGAGCAGGGAGGGGGAAGTGCCTGTGTGTGGGGAGGGGGGAATCACTGAAATTTGCTTTGGGTCAAAATATGTTTGAGGTTGCTCATCCACAGATGTTTACGCAGCATCCTAGGTGTTCAATCTTTCTGTGAAAATGGAAACCTCTTTATTCTAGGTTTTTAGACTTCAGCGGTGGTTCTTTTTTAATGGAAAATGTGAGACAAAAGAAGCATAAAAGGCAGAAAACAAAGTTGTGAACTCCTAATAACCTTCTGGGTGGATGTAGATTGGGTCACAAGGACAATTTAGAGTAATGTTTCTGTTAGAGAATCAAATATACTTCCTTTGTTGGGCTGGGGATTTTTTTGGACCAAAATGTTGTGATGTTTCAACGCAAACTGTTTCTCTAAAATATTTACTTTCAGACCTCCTATGAAACTCATGTGATGCTAAAAAATAGAAATGGATTCAGAGTTAAGATGTACACACCTTCTGCCGCATGTTGTGTGTGGTTCAGAGATTAAATACATTAATCACAACACGTGCACACTCTTATTATTACACCAAACAAACCTTTCATTGAACACCCATATTAAATCTGTCACCCCAGATTTCTACCTTTTTTTTTCCCCTCTGCAGTCTATTTTTCTCTCAAGTACTGCATTTCCCTAGCAGTAAAACATATGCTGTTTTTTGCCTAAGTAGGTGGATAATGTAAGCTGTGATGTGGAGAGTATTTTTTCTTATCATTTTCTTTTTAAGGGTATAGTTATAGTAACATATATGTGCTTTTATCTGTGATAAGAACTACCATCTGGTAGCTAAATGTGCACAGTTTATTGCTTGAAGTGCTTTATACACATTGTGAAAACACACAGCTTTTGTGTATGTTAGGATACTGCCTATATGTATTATTAATAAATCCACATATTAGCTATTTGAATGTATCAAATGACTGTAAAATAGAACAGTGATTCTAGACAAGAAGGATTAGGACTGGTATGTTGCCATATGTGTATTTATTCCAGCAGTACTATTGTGACCTTTTAATATCATATTGTTTGCAACCTCTTCCAGACGATAATTGTTTGAGGGGGAAAATGGAGCCTCTTTGACAAAGGAAAAGGCCTTTGTTATATTCAAGGAGCTGCAGCTTTCGTCCTTGGTATGCCAATTCACAAAGATGTGTCCTGAATGTGTGCGAGCAGCAATAGAGACAGAACATATAAATTTGAGTTACTTTGACCTTTAATCCAGGAGACCAAGAAGAGAAATGCACTAGGAAGGCTGGTTTGTTGCTGTCTGGAGACTGCTAAACTGTAATAAAGGTGCACTCTGTTGCAATCCATCTAAAGCTTCCATTGCTGTCATCCTCTTTTTTCGATTTTTGTTACCTCAAGTACTTATCTAAATCCCTTTCAGTACCAGCTTGAATGCACTTTGTATTCTCTCCAACTGTGACTGGTGCTGTCTGTGTGTGTCAGTGTGTTTCAACATACACTCTTTCCCCTTGTTTGACAAGAGCCAGTGCCAACACCTAATTAAGGATAAGCTGTGGAGCTCTCTGCTCCACCTTTGTCGACTGCTATATTCCCAGATTTCTGCCTAGTTGAGCTTTTATGACAAGAGCAACATTTCGGGTTCAGCCCACTTCTGGTCTCTTGGTTCCCCACATGAGAACTAAAAGCAACTTAGCAGTTGATTTTAGAAACATTTATAGTAACTAAATCCACAAATTTCTTCTGTCTCTTTCTGAAGTACAGGCGTTTGTACATAGATCTATCTCTTCACGTCTATATAACTCGATAAGAATGCACATGTAGATCTGAACACAGATCGGACATTTTTCAGATTTCCTTTTGTCTGGTTCCCCCCCACACCAAACTGTTTCCTAGGAAATGATCAGAGGGGCTGGGATGGCTTTTTTTTTTTTGCAAATATTGAATCTAAAAATCTACCAGGAGTCTAACTTATCACGACAGAAAACCACTACTTCAGATTCCTGTCAAGCAGGTTTAAGCGTTTTATCTTGATACAGATCTATCTCGGTCACAAAACAAGGAAAGTTTTCAAAGGGTTAAGCATTCAATAAGCTTGAAAACCAGATTACTACGACTGATAGGTGAATACCAGACAGCCAATTAAATGAGTACATGCAAAAAATTTGTGGGAAGGGTGTTTTATGTCTGTCTGCATAACCAAGTTAAATCACTTCAGAGAGAAGATTTCTTTTTCTTTTTCTTTTTTCTTTCCTGCATCCAAATCCTGGCATCCAAATTCTGATCAGAATTTTATATAAGTCTGTGTAGCTTGCCAGGCATGCAAGAAAGTTGCAATGGAGATACACTGGCACAGGTCAGAACACAATTTGATTTATTGGTCAAGTGGTAAAAATTAGTGAAACTTCTAGAAGAAAATCCTGGCTACGTAATGGAGACCTCCTTTGCTACTAAATACATACAAAACTGAAAGCAAAAATTGTGACTGCTGGATTGGATGTCTGAGGTCCTCCTCCTTGTGTTAATCTGACAAGAAATGGAGGGAGTTTGAGTTTCTATCAGTAAGTTCTGAATCTTAGGTCTGCACTAATTCTAACTGAAATTTACACCTGTAGAGACAAGGGTCATCTGAAAAATTACTTATGACATTCAGGACACATACAAACAGTTAAGAGAATCTGGACTGCCCTTCCCAGCTATACTTCACAGATTGGCCAGCTCCTAGTTTTGAAAGCATTTACAACCAATTTCTTTTGCAACTCTGAGTTTATCCTTTCTTTGAGTTTTGCCAGTGACAGTAGCCTTTGAGCTGCTCTGGTTTTAAGATCTTCCAGTTAGTCCCATTTTTGTTCACCAACTTTACTTTGTCATTACATGGTGAAGGAAGAGAAAAAGGTTGTAAGGAAGACAATTCTCTACTCAGCCCCTAGTTGTCTTTTTGAAATTGCTTTATGTTCTTGTTGAACTGTTCCATAGCTGAGTTCCCAGGACACTAAAGCAAAAAAGACAGGAACATTTTATGTACATTTTTGGCCAACAGTGAGTAAAATCATGTCAATAACATCTCTGCTGTACTTCTTAAAATGCATAGAGACATTGTCTTGTCATTGATGTAGGCTATGACAAAACTAGCCTAAAAGGTTTTAATTGCTCAGGTATGGCAATGAGTGCTATGCATTTCAGACGGCTACTCTCTGCATTAAAAAATAATATTTCCTGAGGAGCAAGTCTGTGGAAAAGCTGTTTACAAACCACAGGAGAACAGACAGAGTACACTTTACTCATTATCTTAATCTTGCATTTATTTGTTTATTTATTTTATGTCAAGTAGCTCCCCAGCCAAAACAGCTGGAGGCTAAAAGTTAAAACCTGGCAGTGAAAGAGATCATAATGGGCAGACATGCGCTTTGGGTATTCCAGAGAAAAAAATGATTTGGTTTGGCTAAGTTGTGAGACTTGGAAAATGGCTCTTCAGGTGAGCTTAGTACATCTAACAGTAATAGTCAAGCTAGTTGCAACCATGTTAATTTCTGTAAATAACATAGATTAATTTCAAGAACTTTGCTCAGGTAGAGTATGGAAAAGACACAGTATTGCAATGTGTGGTACATAGATATTTTGAGTTCATAAAAAATCCCAAACCAATGAGATTACATTGTGCTACTTAAGAAACAACAATGTAGACACATTATAAGATGTTAATTTTATTCATTACATGGCAGTTATGAGAAAAACTAGGTTGGCAATCATCTTTAGTCCCACAAGTCTAAATGTTATAACCTTTTACTGCTTTACTGCTTTCCTGCAGCTGTAGGTACAAACATCCTGCTGCTGTTCACTAAAAATATTGAGAATTTTTATGCCCCATTATTCTTAATGTCTGCCAGGATTACTGCAGCAGCCAGTTGTGTATTACAAGAAGCAGCCACTTCATCTATTTTTCTACGATGCAATCAGACACTTTCAAATTGACCTTGGATTCTAGTGCAACTGAAGTGTGTATATTATAAAGATCTTGAAGCTTATGTCTACATCAGCAGCTTTAAACAGAACTGGCTAGAGTATTTCACACAAGTATTTAAATCTGAATTGTCTACCCTCCTATCACCCAACTGCACCCCATCATAAAGGACATGCAAAGAGCTCAGCTGCAATTGCTTTCCCTCAGTGTTTCAGTGCAGCTACTGTAAGAAAATTGCTAGTATGAACACAGCCATTGACTTGTGATGAGCTAGATTCCTTCTTTTTCAAGCTATTTCTGAAAGCTATTTTAAAGGCTTTGGAAAGTGTTACCCCAAGGATACAACAGACTTATCAGCTTTACTGTGCATGCTCACGAAGATGACCATAGAGGAAGAAAGAAAAAGCATGGTTTGAGGATTGTACACACAGCCTTAACTTTTTAGCATTTTTACGGAGTAGCTGCAAAACATTAGTGTGCTTTCTGTACAGAGGATGGACATCTGTGGGAGTGTACACTAAAATTGGGGCAATGTGAGAAGCTCCAAGTTTGGTTGTTCCCACTCCAGTGCAGAGACAGCAGAAAACTACACAAGCCTTATCACTGCAAGAAACACTGAGCACTATAAGCCAAGTCAGCAAAAAAAAAAAAATTGGGCTGTCCTCTACTAAATGCAATGCACAGCACTCATGTTCTCATCAACAGTGGTTATGTCACAGGCAGCACCAAATACAGTATCAAAACATAAGCTATTTCCTGGCTGTAGGAAACTGCAATGGGTAGTCATGCATGTGTGCGTGTGGGGGTGTGTGTGTGTGTGTGCGCTCTTGTGTGCACATACCTATACATTACACATTTGGAAAATGTCATTCTTACCCTACTCCTAGCAAAGCACATGTGCATGCTGGATCTGCTCCAGATTTCCCCCCTCCCTGAGGTTTCCTTTGTAGTTAAGTTAACAACAAACACGCCTGCCAAATTTTTCTTTGGATCTTGGCTGCTTCTTGGGATGCTCTCTGCAGGACCTCCTTTGTCCCTATTGCTAGTTTCCTGTGCTCCAGAGAGGCATTCAACAACCCGTTCCATATCCAGGGCTGGCGCCAAAAGGATCCACCTGCTCTGCTTGTTGACAGACCATATATCTTTGCATCATTCAAGAAATCCCTAAAGCTTGACTACAACAGTGAGCAAACAAAATAGCTTAGCACTTGCATGCAAGGTATAGGTGCTGTTGCCTTGTTTACGAGGTGCTAGGAGGTGTTTGTACACTAACGTGCCCCGGCTGACAGAATAGGCCTGTGTGGGACTGAAGCAGGCAGAGATTTCCTGAGTAGTTTATGTGTGCATTTGTGTGTTTGCGGTTGCCTAGCCTTTTCATCTCCACGGAGGTGTTTGCTAGCTTGGATTTGCATAGGGATCAGCTCTGCTGTTTTCAAACACATGGCACCTTTCCTCGAAGTCCTTGTCCGCTTCCAAACTCTCCTCCTGTATCTGCCCATGCTCTAGCCTGGTCAGAAGCCGATCATCTAAGTAAGACAGCAGGTAAGTCACTCAGATGTTTTACATGACAGGGTGCAAAGAGGGCAGTGACTTAGAGATTACTTCTCAATATACCAGATATTGTTCCTCAGAAGTACTGTGTCTGTAACTACAAATCAAACAGTAATAAGAAAGCTGGAAAAGCCATGCTGAGCGTCAGCTTCTGGTTTTCATAGCTTCTGTGTAGGAATATGGTGAATGATGCAAAAATTGTAGCTGAAGGTTTAGTTAGCTTTGGTTCACATGCATAAATGAACTTAAAAGTCCTGATATGACAATAAAAAAGGTTATTTCATGCTACAGTGTGTTTTTCCTGCAGCTTGTGTGAGAAAGGGGGCCATGTATATGTCTGAAATCCCACTACTCACACGCTTTCTCATTTTTATCACTGGGCTCTGGAGGCAAGGATGCCAGTATGATTCTTAAAGCATTTTAACTGATAACAATGACTCCAAGCATGTAGGACAAGCCTCCAGAGAAGTCCAGATAATGATATTAAATTTCTTCAAATAATGGCTGATCTAACTTCCCTTGGCTTGCATACATCTTGGCATTGCTTTTCCACACTAACACTTAGAGAATATCCCAGATCCCCAAACCTTTTCTAACTAAGGTTAAATGTATTCTCTGCTGTAAGCGCACATAACTCTCTTTAAAGGAACATGGTGTTAAATTTCCCTCCGTGTGTTGCTTGGAAGACAAAATTATAGGCTTGGTTTTGTTTAGTGAAAAAAAAATAACTGTATTTCATTATGGTAACTTGGTCAGAGAGATGTAGGTTATTTTCAGCTATAGCAAAATCTGATGTTGCCCTGATAATTACTAGGCAGAGTCAATAATACCTCTCCTCAGTATGATTGCAAATCCAGTACAACCATGACCAGAACTAAATTGCTTGAGACTAATCAATAGAAATCTCCTGATTGCATTGCCTGGTGGACACATCAGATATAAAAAGGAAAACTGTCCATCCAAGCAAAAGGTCAACTTTACAAATGAAAACTGCAGTATAAGGCTAGGAAGATATCTGTCCACACAGAAGTCTCTTGGTACGCTCTGGCTAGAGGTGACAGGTCTAAGTGGGAAGATGTATATTTTGAAGGATAGAGGCTATGCCTACGTGAACAGTAATTTGAGGCAACTGGAGTGGAGCAATAGATTCACGTAGCTGATGCTGAGTTCCCAACATTTATTCCCTATGTGGTTTGTGGCTTCTAGTCAGACCAAATTTAGGCTGTTTCCTGAAACAAAATATTCTCATCACACATGACTCAAAGTTGTCTGAAGCACCAATCTTTGACACAGACGTCTGTGTTCCTGTAACAGGCTGAATGTCAATACGCTTGCACCTGGAGTGGAACTCCTGGTTCAGCTTCCTCGGAGAGGAATGTAGTTCAGGTACACCAAAACCACTGTGAGGACTGAAGAAAAGCATGGTAAGTGGGGAAGCTCAAGAGATTCATTTCAAAACCTCACTGTTGCTTGAACAAAAACAGTATTGCAGATGCAGCCAAAGATTTGCTCTAATTGCTGTTTTCCTAGGTTTTAGGGCCTTATCCTGCTTTTTCCTTCCTCACTTACTTTTGCTTGTACACAAATCCCTGAATAAACACACTGCCTTTCGTGCCATGTAATTCTTACTACTTGAGTTTTTCCTGTGAATATTAAACAAAAAGATATCTAATAATTTAGTAGAATACAAGATTAATTTTACCTATTAATCTGACAGAGTGTCAGAGGCCATGAATGAGTTTGGTGTTGATGTTGTGGGTGGTTTCTTTTTAAAAAGAAACTATTTAGTTTTTTCTGTATATGCTTCAGGAGTTGAATATAAGCTTTGAAAATTACTGAAACTAAGTCCCTGGAAACTTCAACAAGAATCTCTAGGCACCAGAGCTGTGAGAGCCCAGCTACTTACTCAGGACTCTTAAAAAAAACATGGAAAACAAGCACGTAATAGCCCGTGAATTCCATTTGAACACCTGCCCCCTGTTGCTGAAGGTGCCAGAAGGGCAGCTGGTTGCTAAATTATCTTTTTTTTTTTTTGTAACTTCATTATTTTCTCCATTTATATTTTAGATTGGGTGAAGTGGCAACTGTCATGCACTCTGTCTGCTACTACATTTCCTTTTGGAGGTTTCTGTTGCAAGGGATTAGTTTTCTAAACTGATTGGAGTTTTCTGAGAAATCTGCGTTAGCATAAAATTGTCAGCTTTCTCAGTATGTCAAATTGCCCTGCCCACACAGAACACAACACAAAATGAATAAACCTGCACAAAGCTGTGGTGTGGGAAACATCAAGAGTATTTTTGCTTAGACTATGTTGACAGAAAATATTTTCTTTCTGGTGTAACTCTGTCTTTTATTTGACATGCCTTTTGTTACAAGTTATTGAGACAAATATTTTCAACAGGTGCCAAATTTAAAAACAATTTTTATTAGATCCCTTCATAATTCTGTAATGGGGGAGAAAGGTATTTGCCCTATGTGAAAGTGTTTTGTGTAAGTCAGTATAAAATTCTATTCATCGCTCAACAGAGAAAAAAGTGTGACAGGCATTGCATTTGCATTATGGTATGGATTAAAGTACTGCAGTCAGAATAGCACAAAAAGGCTGTTAAATAGCTGATAATTTAATCGTGTTGGAACCAAGTGTAGAACTACAAGGCAGTTGCATTAGTACTGTAATGCTATGTACATTTTCAATTATCATGCTTAACCTTGCTAAGAAGTTAAAATGAACACTATCAATACAGTGTGTTAGGGAGCAGCACAACAGCAGCCTTGTATTCTCTTATTTGCTCTCCCTCCCTTTTTTTCCTCCTTGCTACAGTAAGGGAAATGGAGGCTCCTGCCTGCACCATCTCTAAATTTCTTAAGCAATTGTTTCCTGTAGGTTAATTTGTAATTCTGAATCTTGAGAAGACAGAAACACGAGCACACTCCTTGGCCATTTACAGATCTGGAGTTGTAATGTAATCTAAAGCAGAGGCTGAGCAACACGAGGAAAGGGAGGGAGGCAGCAGTAAAGGTGACACCAGAGTGTTTCCTCAGCAAAGGTTTTCCTTTGTGTGCCAAAACAACTCGCTCCACCCAGTGCCTACAGATTCCTTGCTATTTTCTCTCATGCCAATCCGACATTCCATAAGGACAATTTCTTTTTTTTTTTTTTGCTATTCAGAATAATTAAATTACCTCTGACAATTTCTGTATAGTTTTCTTTTGTCCTTCCTCTGTAGTGAAGTTTTGTGCTCACCTGGGGCTGATCAGTCCACAATAAAACAATGGAACAGAGGAAACTAAAAGGGACCCAGAAGAAAGAAGTGTTACAAAAAGGGAGTATCTCTTTAGGCTTTTTGCAAGTTTCCTAGAAGGATTTCCAGAGGGGGAGTCCCAAAACGTGGCATTGTGCTCTTCCACTTTGCGGGGTGAAGGGAGGGACGTCTCCAGTGGCAATGAAAGAGAAGTCTGTGTATGTGATTACGATGAACCTTTGACACAGCAGACAAGTCATAAGTGTCAGAGCAAAAGGATTTTGAGAAGATAATTTGTGTCTTTACTGGTTTCCTCAGCCCACTGCTACCAATTGGTTTTAACCAGAATATTCTAGGAGGTTAATTTTTTTGTGTTGTGGGTCTTTTTATTTCTGTTTGCAAATGGGAAACTACACCTCCTGCCAGCAAGTGTAACTTCAGGTCTTCTGCCTCAAGGTTGCTCTTTCTGTTCTGCCAAAGAACAGCCTTTCAGGGAAGATTGCCCTCAGCACACTGGAAAAATCATGCCTTGGGAGAAGGCAAACAACAGGAAACCAAGCTATCCTCCATAATTTCACCTCTGGGTTCTTATGCTTTGGTTTAGAGTCTCCATAACTGAGTGGAGAGTGCATAATCTCCTGAAAATTACCAGAAAGACAGTTAAGGAGGAGAGCAGGGTGTTTAGAAAAGGGATGTCCGTAACATTACCCCAGGGACTCCAGCCAAATTTTTATTTCCTTTCCTCTTTTCTTTTCCTTTCAAGGATTTGTGTTGATTTTTGATTGCTCAGTAAATTTATTTTCATTAGAAACTTAAGGGAATATTGTTAAATAAATGTTTAATATTGCTGTGGACTCTGGAGCCTGCTTGTTTCAATGAGGGTGTTGAATTCCTGGCCATTGTACTGCAGTGCAGGGAGGGGTCGAGGAGTTTATCTATTCTCCACCCAAGGCATATTAACTCCTGCCAAAACCTCTTTGCTCAGGCAATAATGTCAAAACTCAACCTATTACCCCTCATAAGGCAAGAAAGGACAGCATGAAACAAATGGGCACCAGAACAGGAGGTGCTGTAGAGCAAAGCAGAAAGTCTTCCTGGGCACAATTGAGAACTGCCTTATGCTCCTCTTGGTCAATTTGCTCTGGCACCACAATGGTATGGAAAGCTTCTGAAACCCTGTCTTCGCCATCTATAATGGGGATTCTCACTAAGAAAATTTATCTGCAGCAAGAGGACACTGAGATTGTCCCTGAGCACCTCCTGATGCCTGAGCACAGCTGGATCTTTGAAAAGGAGGATCAGGAACCTGAAAAAAGGGACAGGTGCTAGAATTAGGAGATGCCATTTGGCTGAAGTTTGGCCATCTGCTTAATCAAGGTGGAGCAGGGAATCTCATTTGGGAATGAGAGAATCTGGGATATTTTAGTTTTATTTTTACTGTTTATCACAGATCTGTTTTCCAAATGCAAATATTTAAGACCTCCAAGATATAGTTGATTATTCACTTAAGTGGCTAGACTAGAAGCCCTCTGCATGTCTCTGTGACTGTTTAACTTGATTTGCCAAGGAAATTGAAGGACTTAGTAACTACACTGTAGTTATGTCTCCCTCCTATCTATTCTCTTAACTTCTAAATATCTCAACTATTCCAGATCAATTCGACAAGCCAGGAGTCTCTTTCATGCTCACACAAAATTGTGTGTTGTCCGAGTGTTGCTTAAAGCATGCTAGTAACCTAACAAAGGCAAAGCAGGTGTAGTTCAAACATGAGATTTATGTCTTGAGATTGAATTTAATATGGCAACCTTGTAAAAACATTCCTGTTTTCCTTTTCAGTTGTTTGTACTGTGCCTATCATGTGTACACATGATGCTCTAGTGCTGTCCTTCACAGAAGGACTGCTGGTGTGCAACTCTGGCCTGAGTGGCACTGTTCACTGGTGCAGCTGACCCAGGCTTTTCAGGTTGGATCTAACACCTTCAGCCCGTTTGGTACAATTGAACTCTGCCCCAGGGCTGGAGTCTTAACTGCTTTGGATTGCAATACAGTTGAAAAAGGAGGAAAAAAAACAGTAGCTACAGCTGTTCAGTGTCAAGCCAAGTTTCCAGGCGTATGTACAATCTCCTCGTAATACCCTTGGAGCTTTCCAGGGCAGCTTTTCAGGTTATCTGATGAGCTTTTAGAGGGACAGCTCTGATACAGAAATCCTGCTCTATGAGCAAAATGGCAGCCGTGTGAGGACCTTGAAAAATTTGGACCTTTCCTTTATTACACCTGTACTCCATGGGCCAGAAGAATTTAGTAGCAGGAAACCAATATTTATGCCTAAGGGGCCTGAAAAATGTTAAGTGGAGCCAAGTATTGCACTGTCAAACAGCTTTTCTTTGTGTTTTACTGTCTAGATCTGTATTAGAGGGCTTATTTTTTAAAAAATTGTAGAGTTCTAAAGTTATCCACGGCTCTGAAATTCAGAATGACCCTATTTTTCCATTGAGGTTTTGAAATGCTTGATGAAATTGCTGAATCTCTCAACGCAAGACTGGTTTTGTTCATACACTTTACCACACAATTTGCCTTTTCTCTTTATCCTTTCCCTTAATTTTTTTCTGCTTGGTGACTCCTAGCAATTTGATTTCAAGAACCCTTCATGGACTTGTTGTCAAAATCATTCAACTCCCTCTTCTCAGCGTGTTCACTTCATTTTAACTGCCCTATAGTCTTGTTTATTGTTGTTTAACACTGTTGTTATATGGTTCTTAGATTTTTCAGCTGTACTGAATGTTTGAAAGCTGGCAGAATGGATTGGTTGGTTTTCAGTCTTTAATGTTTATCTCCCCTTGGATCTCACCATCTGTTCCTATCTGGTAATGCAGGTAAATGAATTTTTTCCAACTTCCTTTCATTTACCCTGTTTCCTGCAGATATTTAGCTTGTCTGCTTCCTCTTTCTCTCTCCAGACATCATCAAGAAGGTTTTGGTAGCATTTACTAAAGCTGATGAATCTGACTGAAATTTCCATGCTGGACTGTGTGTTGCAGGGTTTGCTTAATGAGGAGGAAGTAGGGATTTTCTTTTGTTGGGGTTTGCATTGACTAATGCACCCTCATGGTGTATAATGCAATGACATCCACAAAGTTAGGACTGGTTGGTTTTTTTTTCTTTCATTCAAGTGTATTCCTCCTAGCTTCTTCCATTTGCCTTTACTCCTCAGTGTCACATCTTTGAGCACATTGGCAAGCCATATACCTGTGATTTTGGGAACTAACATCTGTTCTGTAAGAGATCAATCCCAGTATAGCCCAATCCCAGCACAGTCACAGAGGCAATCCCACACTGAAGACCAGTAGTCATGCAATGACATCTTGAACTTCAAAGATGGTGCACTTTGGTTTTTTCAACTTTTCTTATTTATGGTCAATCTCAAAGCAACTGGAATCTTTCACCGTACCTTCTGGGCTGTGAAGCCTTAAAGAGAGAGTCTCAAAACCTGGTGATCTGTTACACCCCTGTGGCGGGTTGGCCCTTGGCTGGGGACCAAACCACACACACCCGCCCACACAGTCCCTGCCCCCACCCAATGATAGGGGAGAGAATTAAAGAGGTAAATGGCAAAGAGGACTCGTGGGTTGAGATAAGGACAATTTAATAACTAAACTACAATAATATTGGAAATAATACTATATACAAAGATGCAATGTGATACACAGTGATATTACCCCTCCCCACCTGATGGCCAAAGGCCCAGCCCACTCCCAGCCAATGGCCCCAAAGGAGGGAGA
>WKFP01014112.1:364638-381625 GCA_011057875.1 Pterocles orientalis
GGCAGCCCAGATGGGTTTGCCTTTGCGCTGCCAGTTACTCTGCTTCCATTGCTGCAACCACCCCCACAGAGCATTTGCCACCATCCAAGAGTCAGTATAGAGGTAGAGCACTGGCCACTTTTCTCGCTCAGCAATATCTAGAGCCAGCTGGATAGCTTTCACCTCTGCAAACTGACTCGACTCGCCTTCCCCTTCAGCAGCTTCTGCAACTCGTTGTTGCAGAACCCCTCTGCATCTTGTTGAAGGGAAAGGAAACAAGGATGAAACATGGAATGTGGGAAGGAGAAGGTATTTGTTTTTCTCATATTTATTACCCACAGCAAGAAGCACAACTTTGAAAACCTGTCTTCAGTTTTGGAAGTGCTCTACTGCTACCCTAGATAATTGTATTTGCAGACATTTGGAAGTAAAAATGCTATCTTTCAGAGTTGGAGATACAATCCTTCTTGTGCACAGCATTCACTTAAGGCTTTTTACAATGTTCTCTTAGAGTATCTCTAGTTTAATTTTCTTTTAAAGTTGACATTGAAGTCAAATGGGATCAGCTTGTGGTGTATGCCTTAATGAGTTACTGAAGGGCAGTTAAGGATGAGCCTCATGAAAGGATTAGTCTGGATGAAAACCCACCTGCTGTTCCCTTTTGTCATTCATCAACAGTCCCCAGATTCTCTTCTCAGTCAGATCTATGAAACAATTTGCCAGTTGTTGCAGTCTGTCAAGTACGCCTGTTAACTAAAAGTCATTTCCATACAACAGCTGTTCTTCTCCAGCTTGTGCATAACCAGTTGGTTGTAGTCCCCTTCCAAAAGCAGAATCCACAGCCATTTGGCGTTCTTCTTGGGAGCATTCGCAGAGAACCCAAGACCCAAGCTGACTTCAGGGCTGAGTGCCATTTTGGGAGTCAGGGCCTTTCCTGCAGTGGTCTCCAGGATTTTCAATAATTTCATCTAGTTTATTAGGTCAGGTGATTCTAGGCAGGCAAAGTGGATCTTCCATAACGGTTGGTAATGTTTTATCTGCTGTGTGGCTGAAAAGAGGATTTTGATTTTTAGCTCTGTCAGACAAGAATTTTTCCCCAACTACTGCTAATTAATATTTAAACTATGCTATAAGGTCTTTTACAATGATCTTTTCCTTTTTTCCCAGCAATTTGTGACAGCTCCTGTAACTTCATGCAGGACATGAGATCCTTTCAGCAGCTTAGCACAAGTTACTCATTCATTCTGACTAAAGCCACAGAAGCTATACTAGATGTTACAGCAGTGTCTGCACTATTGACACACGTGGTATTTAAATGATTAATAGCTCCTTAGGCATTGTAGTCCATGATGAGGTTGGTTTCCCAGGTACCGATAATTTCCTGATAATTGCTGTCTTCAACAATTCTGCAAGCAGCTACAGGCTATCTTAATACAAGAAGACTAGTAGATCATACCTGGTCTTTAGACTGAATAATTTTTTTTTCCATTTGGGTGATCTTTAGATTCCAGAAGGTGCTCAAAAAATACTCATCAAAGCACTTAGGTTTTTATTATTTGGAAAAAATATTTCCTGATTTCAGCTTTGCCTGTTTGATTCAAAAAAAAAGCTTGTCTGCTTTTATTTCCTCCAGCTTAGACTAATGGCTCTGCTCATTGATTTGCCCAGTAAAATGTTTTACTACACTTCAAGGTCTGTGTGAAATTCTGCTGTCAGTGTGCAGAAAAGCAGAGCGACACTGACTCTATCCTTGTTTAGGGCTTGTTATTCATGCAAAAAAAAACCATAGATTTCAAGGCCCTACTAGTGCTGTGTAATGTCTTCCATCATCAAGTCCTGGAATACATTTCAGACTTGGCTCTTGGTATTGCATGAAATGTGTTTCACATATTAATGTGCTCGATGACTAAAATAAAAATGACCACCTGAATCACTACATTCTCCCTTGCTTAGATTGTCTGCGAGGTGCCCCTTGCTCTCTTGTGTGGGCTACACACTCATGCAGCACAGCATTGGCAGAGGGGAGAAAGAGCAGCATATACTAGGCACTCTGTTTCACCACTCAAAACCACACAAGCTGTTGTTCAGGCTTATTTGAGTCCACTTTAAATCTCGGTTCTCAAGTTACTTCCATTAAAACAAAACCAGAACCAGCACACAGTATCTCTGAATTTACTCTGTCACTTGAAAACACTGCTCCTAGTTAAATTAGGTTAAGCCCTTGCTGAAAGGGCGTAGCCAGACATACTGGTTGTGCTGCAGCTGGTTGAGTTAGGAGATAAATGACTGCACTTGCACATTCTCAGCTGGTTCATATTTTGTGGCTTAACTACATTTGAGAATATCCTGTGCTAACTTGCATACGTTCTAGTCTTTTTGTTTTATTGTAACACTTTTTTGCACGGAAACTGGTGAAGGTATCGCTGCTCATAGAGTTGTGCTGGCATCACTGAGAGAGCAGGAGCGAGACAGAGGAGGGGGTGAGTAGACGAGGACAATGACCTCTTAATCGAGCTAAGCTGTAGGCACATCACATTTAACTGTGCCCTGAAAAATTCTAGATTAAAAAAACACAGACATTGACATAGGGATGTCCAGGAGCCATTGATGAAATTCTGGCCATGCTGAGCATGCAACTGGGAGGAATTTCCCAGGTCAGTGAATCTCATCCCATGTTTTTCCAGGAAAAATTCTTAAACTGATCATAGTCCACATTAAAGTTGATTTGGTCTGTTGACCTGCAACCTGTGAAAGTCGAACATCCTATAGACTTCATTTGGGTAGGGATTTCGTTTCGAGTGATAATTCAACAGAGCCACAAATATTCACTGAATGTTTCTGACTCTTCAAAGCCCTTCCTCACCAAACACCCTGATGACATCGCTGTTGCTGTCCTACTTCTTAAAGACACATCTACTCAGAGTGCTGCCCTCCATTTTATAGGGAAGTAGCAGAATGGCTCTATATGTTCCCATAAGAGGGTTTTCTGCATATTAAACAGGTTCTGCCCCACAACTGGGCAAGTTTTGCAGTTGAAGACTCTGCTTCCCATCAAGTAGGTAGTGGCAGGGAAAGATTTCTCATTCTTTTTCTTACATAGACCTTGATTTAACCCAGCTGTGTACCAGTGGTCAGGTTTTTTCCCAAGCTAACAGGCAAAGCTGAGAGCATTACAGGGTGAGGTATTAATCTATCTTACACTATTGCAGCTTGTTGCTGTTGACCTTGTGCTGGTGAAGGTAGCTTATTTTCCTGACTCTGTAGTCTTCTGTTTTCTTTCTTGGCCAGCTCAAACCTCCCAGTTATGCTTATTTCCCTGCCAATCCTGGAGAAAACTTGTCGAATGGGCTCTGCCTTTTGCTTTCCTAAATTCACACGTCTGCGTGTTCCAGCTTTCCTTTCAACAGAGGATTTTTTTTTGTTTCCTGATTTTGTCCTTTCTGTATATTTCTGAATAGCGGTGGAAAGGAACACAAGCAAATGAGGCCATTTGCCTGTCTGGCAAGGGAAATGGCATGATTTAAAACTAGTTGAGATAAAGAAACACTAAAACTTCCAGGAAAATTCTAACATTTGTTCAGATGTTTTTCTTCATTTTTGGAGCTGTGGTGTATCCATGATTTTCAGTGTTTTGACCTTTACTTTGAAGAATGTCGTAATTGTGCCAGCAGACTCAGCTGTCAATATTTTCATTTCAAACCTCTTTATAGAAGTTCATAACTGACCTATAAAATTACACATATTGAGCATATGTGGTCTCAGGCAGGAAAAGATTTAATAAATAAATACATAAATACAAATGTGTCTGTTTAAAAGTTATAAAGCCACAAAAGAATGAAACTGGTGATTTTAAATGCATTTTACAGTCCTGTAACTCAAAAGCAAGCCAGTCAGGTTTTTCTTCTTTTAAACTCTAAATGATTAACCTCTTAGACTTTAATGTGGACTGATGCAGTGCCTGTGGCCATTATAGCGAATAACCACATTATTGCATTCAGGAAATCAGCTACCGTGTGCTTGTGGTAATTTTGTCTCCACAAAAATAGCTCACAAATTTTAAGCAAGCAGACATATTACAGGAGTCAGTTCTGCTTTTAGATACACACCATCTTTGTGCATTCATGTAGCTTCATCAGAGTGTTTTTGAAAGGATCTTTGTCAGCCAGATTTAATATTAGGAATTTTGCTGCTGAAGGACTGGGAGAAAGAGGAGGGAAGGAATCTAAGTTTCAGAATGCTGTATGTTTTAGGGGGAAAATAAGTAATTTTTAAAAAATTTCCCAGTGATTCTCTTTTCATTATTCCTATCCATGTTTAACTATTAGATAGCAATAGGTCTGGAAAAGCTATTATGGCACTATAATTTCCAAACTAGTACTTGTAGGGTAAAAATGTTGGTGTGTAAAAGTGATTATAAAATTCATAGGAGTTTTAATCTTCAACTCCCTACCTAGCCTCGTTTCATAAAATATTGGGACCACCCAGCTATTTTGTGCTTCTGAAAAGTTGTCATGAAATTCTTTTTTTTTTTTAATGAAACACACATTCTTATGTTTTCTCCCAAAACTGAGTTGAGTTTAACACAGTGCTGTATAGCAAATACTCAACTCTACAAGAAGGAAGAGGAGCAAATGGCAGACTGGTGAGAAGATTTTATGCCATCATGATAGTGTGGGTGGTAAACTCTTTCCTTCGTCTTCTGCTCACCGACATGAAAAGGGAGAAAAACAGCATATGTCCCTTGGGCAAACACAGTGAGAGAGATGGGAGTTTTCTTCCGAAGAAGGTGAGAGAAGGAGCCTCTCCCATGTTCTGATGAGAAATTACTCTCACCAGATAATCCAAACTATCCTTGTGTTGGTTTGGGCAATGCTTCTCCAGGATAACTCTTACAGTGGCACAATGTTCAGCCATCAGTCTTATCAGTAAGAGTGACAGTACAGGTCAGTCTCATGCTGACCGTTTGGTGTCTTGCTCACACAGGCAGCCCTGAGCAGGGGTAAACAGCAGTAATGTAATCTCTACCATGTCCATGTTTCTTTCACTTAGTGAAATGTGACTTGAACAGCTAGAATTTTATTCTAAAACTTTTTTTGGGGGGGGAGAGGGGGTAGTGTTGGCCCAACCTTGAAGATTTCTGAATGACCTAATATTTCAGTTTGCACTGAAATCCTAAACCCTGCTGTGCTTTGCATGGTTTTGCATTTCAGTGAAAAAAGTTCACATAGTTCAAGCCCTAAGGTTATATTAATAAGGAAATATGTTGAATATATAAAGGCACAGAGTCTTTAAATAAGCTATAGCAATTTTGTGATGGTATACACCACTTTTTGGTGCCATGAAAATCCTGTGAGGGTCTTTCATACCTAAATCTTTTCAGTTCAGTGTTTTAACGATTAATTGAATCCTTTAACATAATCTTAATTCTCTTACAGGTGTAAACTAGCATATATTCTCTCTAGAGCTTTACAGGATACACTAATAAATCTCAAGAAAATAATGCAGTGAGACGTATGGAAACCAATATGGAAAAATAATCTTTATCCTATAACTTATGTTGCAGGACTAGGTAAATAGCAATGAAAATGCTAAATTTTCCAGCATTCCCTTACCTCTGTCAGAGTGCAAAAATAGCCCCTTTCTTTAAAATGTATAGGTTTATTTTTTTCCATTTTGCATCATGCTATAATATGAAATGAAGATTAGTATCAGCCTTTTTATTAGAGCTGTCCACACCTGCAATAATGAAATTCCAAATGCAGTGAAACCCATTTGACTTCAGATTTGCTCACAAATTGAATTTTAAAATTGAAATTTTAAAATTGAATTTTAGTGAGCAATGGACAAAACTGGGCAAATCCAAGGCTTATTCTTCAGGGGCACTATGTACTGAAGTACCTAGACTGTCTAGGAGCTGGTGATTGTGCCTGGGAACTTGGTAGCTGCCTTTGGAGTTTCACTGGTGCTGAACAGACAAAGGAGTCTAGTGAAAGATGTAAACTTTTCTATCGATCCCCTGAGAACTAGGGTTGGTATACATGGTTTAGAAAGGAGTGTCCATCAAACGGTAAGGATTTCCCCACAGACTCCATATTCCCGAAGACTACAAAAACTTTTAAATAGGTAGTGCCACGGTTTCATTTTTATGGGTATCACATCTATGTCACAGATTTATTTAAGTCTTTGTTTACTACTATTTTTGAGTCTCTTGACAAAAAATTTTCACAGAGAATGTGTACAAAGCTGAGCTGCTCCTAGTAGAAAACCATTCTCATTTTACTAATAAGCAACTCACAGACCAAACCTGACTAGAAATAAAGGTTTTACGGGAATTACGAATATCTCATCTTAATACATTTTCTTAAACTGTTCATATTGCAACAGAATTAATTTAACTTTATATAAAACAATCTACAAATTTAGCTTTACCATTCATCACTTTGGTACAAAATTCTAGTTCACACCATTGTCTTACTCAAGCAGAAAACAATATTTGGTCCAGGCAGTGCTACCTGAAGATTTTTGACAGAAAGTAGCTAACAACCTGGCGAAGAAAGCTGAAATGTAAGAACATCTGCACAGCCATGTTAACACTGCGGTCATGGGTTCATTTGTTGTATGGTGTGGGAAGGAACTGTTGACAGCCTCTCAAAGTAGGGGAAAAAAATGAGCAACTCTATTACTTAGCTTTACACATCACTTAATAATCCTAAGGCAAATGAAGTTGGGCCCAAACCTGACAGTTGCATTACTTAGGAAGTAAGAAGAGGAAGAATCTTTATTGTTGCTTGAGAGGAGGCTGCCAGAAATCCTGCAGCTGAATGCCCTGGAGAACACAAGAGTTTTTCAGTGTGCTCAGAGGATTACAATTGAAAGTCAGAGGCAAATGCTGTGTTCTCCCAAATATCTATCGATTGACTGATACACTTAAAGGATAAGGACTGAATCCTGCAGAAGGCTAGAGAGCCAAAAGCAATCATATATAAAGAAAAGAAAATCCTGTGCTTTCCGGAGTTTGAGTCTAGTACTCAAAATAGGGGATGTATATCTGTGTGCTGCTGAAACAGGGCTTTATTAAAATAGTGGAAGAACAACAGTTTGAAAGCTAGGAGGCTTAGTTATCAAGGACAGATGTATATATCACTCAGATCAACCTCTTAAACTATGTACTTGAAATTTGGTAGATGATGCTTCAGTGAATTGAATAGGGGTTTTTTTAATAATATTTTATTAATTACCTACTCAGAAGACTAAATACAAAATATGGAAGCTGTTGGTTTTTTTAAATTAACGCAGTTCTCAGCTTTTCTGTTTGGAAAGGAGGGAAAGGAACAGAGACATTGAATTTTTGCTTCCTATTTCTTACATTTTTCTTATATGTAACTCTTTGTGAACACTGTGTTCTCTCCCTATGTAGCCTGCTGTCACTGAACACAATAAAAACATAAAACTTCATGCGATATGAGAATATCTCATCAGTCCCTCACTCATTGTTGTTTTCATACGCAGTTTCCTTCCCTTTTACTGTTCAGAATTATCATCAGGTATCCCTGAATATTCAGCTCTCTTGTCTCCCCATAAATCAGAAGAGAATAAAGCAAATATTTTTGTAATACTAATGTAGCCTTAGAACTGACTTGTCTCTTGAAAAATGAGCGATACCAGAACATATGAAGTGCAAACAAAATATACATGAAGAGGAGCAAAAGGATAATTTTGGAAGAGTAAACTGAAAAAAAGGAGTAGCATTTCTACCCTTGCTGACATGAGTGGTGGAAAGGTTGACTTCACTAAAGAACACCAGTATGCATAAAGGAAAATCTTCCAAAACTGTTCCTGTTAAAGTCCCATCCACTACCACCCGTTTCACAGGATGAAGTTAGGTCCAGTGAAAACAAAACAAAACAACAGAAAACAAAACAACAAAATTTCAGTTCTTTGAATCACCTTTTTTTTCTGTTGTGAAGTGTGTTGCCTAAGAAAACAACAATTCTGTCCAGGTCAGGAGAGAAGAAAATGTTATTTTCCCCACAGATTTCTCTCTTAATATTGTGGTTTTGCTACTCTATGCAGAATACTTTACCTAACTTTCATCATAAGGAGCTGATTCAAAACAGATTCCCTAAGGAGAACATGCATTTATAATGTTCAGCTAAGGATCAGAAAATGAAAACAATCAGTTTTGAGGACTCCATTGTGTCTGCAGTATTTAAATACAATTGAAAATGTCGTCAGTTTTTATATGCAAGTAGCAAGAGTCAAAAGAAACAAAGATAAAATGACACACAAAGTGGGAAGAGTCTTTAGGGACATTAAGCCAATTCAGAGCAATATGGAAGTAATCAAAAGTCAGTCAACAGACCAAATAAGACTTCATAACAGAAAAGCACAGACTAAAGCTGAGGCAGCTTAAGGAAGGCTGGATGATAGTAGATGCAGTGTGTTTACATAAGAAACTAAGAGATTACAAAACAAGATATGAAATAATTAGCGTTGGTGAAATCTCAAAATGTTTGCAGTTTTGTTTTAATTAGAATAAGCATCAAGAATTTTGGCTACTTACCCAGATCTTCTGCATGGTTTCAAGAAACAAAACTAGAAAATTACATAAAGGAAGAATATACACAGAAATCCTTGTTCTTTCTTCTTTCTAATGTTCCCTCCCCTATTTTCTGGCACATTTGTTAATGCTTCCTAGAGGTACAAAAATATTGATAATGACCCTAACATTTCTTTAAACAACTTGATTCCCATGCAGCACTTGAATTATAAATTATAATTTACATGCACATGTTCTTCTTCTAGAAAAACTGGGTCCATTTTTTAAAACTTCTGGTTAGGGAAACAATGCATGTCATTACTAAGTGTGTGTGTTACTTAGTGTGTCTCTGTGTGGTTTTATACATATGAATATGCAGACAAAATGGGGACATAAAGTTGAGGAAAAGTAAAACATGCAAATTTTACTGTGATGCTTCTTTCAAAGACTACAAAGGAATGAGGAGATAGGAAAGATCCAAATAACAACAAAATTTAAAATACTTGATCAGTTGTCAGAAGATGAAAATGCAACAAACTGCTTCAAACAAAGGGTGCACAGGGGGAAATAAAAAAAATAAGATGGATTGAAAGATTAAGGATGACACATGGGTGTTATAGTTAAGGCCTCAGCACAGAAGCTGTCCTGTTAAATGTGCAATTAGTTTCTTACATGCTGAACCTAGATATTGTAATCAGGAGTCCTGGGTTTGCAGCCATCCTCACATCACCTTTTGGGTGTATGCCCAGAAATCTCCCAGTTTTCCTTTGCCTTCACTTCCAGGTCTTACTCTATTACAGAACTGGAACACTGATTCAGGCAAAGGAATTTGCTCTTTTTTGCTTGTGGTGACACAGCTAAATTTGGAACAGCAGCAGCATAGCTTTCAAGGCTAAAAAAGAGCCAGTAGAAATCTGAGAGTGTAAAGATTGTACCTCTATCCTTTTGGTAGAGAATGGGCTTGGAGATGCCAAAGGGTTTTTTCCACACGTCCCTCTCCCTTATCATTTCCCAAACATTTCTCTTTCCTCCCTTTCTGGGATAGGTGGATAGATCACTAAATTTTCTTCAGACGTAGCTGTGTTTCTGCACTTCACACTACCTCTGCATTTTTCTATGTGGAATGTGGACTACATCTCTGCCTCAGGTACAGCTATAGCTACTCCAGATAACACTAGTCCTCCTGCTATCTGTATTCGATCTCTGTACTGACATACTTGCTGAAACTTGTAGCTGACTCTACTTACTACTGATCAAGAAAATCTTTTAAGATCTTTTGTAGTGGAGGTATTTATATACATGACAAAATTTGTGTAGTGTGGTGGCTTGATAACTAATTTCTTTTTACAGATAAATGTTGTATTTACTTAATATTGTGTTAAAATCGCTAGATATGTATCTCCCAATCCAGCACTGACTATATTGCACTGTTCTGTTCTGAATGTAGACTGGTGTACTACTAAGGGCAACTTTCACATCTCTGACTGCAGTTTGAACTCCGGGTATTGTGTCAGAATGAGTTGATTTGCATTGGCATTCCAGATTATTAATGAAGAGAAAGAAATAAGTTATTTTGGGGGTGGCTCAGAGCAGGAGTTCGTACCAGGTACTCTGCATTACTCTGTGGAGAAAACCCTCTCTCCTGCTGCTGGCTATGTGAGGAGTCTATGGAGATTAGCATCCTAAACTCAGTGCAGAAAATCGATCAGTGCAAATGTCCCTCTTTAAGCTATTTTTACTACCAAAACTGTACTGTTATGTATGTAAAGCAACTGCAAACACAGGTGATTTTTCCCGCAGTACTTTGTATCAGCAGTGAGAATAACAATTTCTTGTTAGAAGAGGAGGCGTGCTGGATGCATCTGCTGTAAAGCTTGATCCCCCTCTTAAGGAAAACATTTTAAACTCGAAAGAGATGAGCACTGGTAGAAGGGAAAATGCAGACAGCAGACACAAAGACACTGACTGTTTCCATGAGCAGGAAAATGACGTAAGCTTCAAAGTGAGGCCATGTTTCAAGCTTGCACATATTTCCATAGCTGTTGCCAGATATCACTTCTAGGAATCCGTAAACAGCAAAGACCACAGCCCAGCTTTGGCTTTGCTAAACAACTCTTTCCATGAGGTGTTTAAAGGACGAGGAAGGAATTTGAGAGTTTAAAGAGATACACGAGAATATCCTAAAAGTGTTGATCAAGCAGCGAAAACTACAAATTTAAGCACACAGAATTGATTATTTCAACATGAAAGAGAGCATGCAGTCAGTGTAGCCAATTTTAAGTTATTTTTGGTGTGAGATCTACTTTGATTGCACTCCCGGATTTGCTGTTGTTATAAAACACGTGGTCCAGATTTTGCATGTTTGTGTTTCCAGATGCTTAAAACCTATTCACCAACCATTGCAGAGAAAAATTGATCCTCTGTAGGCAGAAAATGTATTTCTATTCTTTAAAATATGACCCTATCCATAGGCTCTATTCATTTATATTTTCCACCACTTAGCATTATCTTTTTTGCCACCACTGCAAATTTTCATTATGAATGTTTGTAATTGTAATTGTAATTTTTTCTACTTTTAATTACACAGTTTGAGTCAAAATCAGTGCCATTTATTGAGACGAGATCATAGGTCTACTCCCTATCTCTACTGTGAGTATTGTACAGTTGGCAGGTTTGTTATTAGTCTCTTTAAAAAAAGCATGAGGAATTAAAGAGATCAGGAGTTGCAAGTAGGTGAGATATAAAGTAGACAGCTCAACTCTGAGAAGAATTTAACAGCTGTGAAACAGCTGTGTTCCTCAAAAGTCCTAAGGACTCTGAAGAGACACAGGATCCATCCAAATGGTCTTTATACAGTGCTTTACCTAATAGATAATAAAGAGGCTCATTCAGTTCAGGAACATTTTATGTGAAGTAGCCTTTGAACTGCATTGTCTGTGTCTGCAGCATAGCTGCATAGTGGTAGGATGTCTACAGGCTTTAGAATATTTTTGCCAAATTGTATGATAGTCAAGCACCAATTCTGTGAATCACTTGGGACTGATTGAAGGCTAAGGGAATTTCATTTCTTATTGTCGCACACTTGAAAAACTAGACCTGGCCCTAAGAGTATTCCAGTCATATGAAAAGTAAACACCACAACGAAAGACTGCAATCACTTGTGGCTGATTTTGATTATATTCTGAAATAAACAAAAATTGGGAACAAAACCAAAAGTGCACTGTATAATTCTAACAAAACTACAACAAAATGTATGTAAGTAATTTATAAACTACAGAACAAAGTGCTGCATTCTATTCTTTCTATTCTCTATTTCTTTTCATCATTTTTTGCATGTAAATACTCATAAAATATTCAGCAGCAGTCTCATTATTTTTAGATAGACTGTACAGCGGAGACAGCTGAGAAGCAAAGAGTTTTCTGTCAGTCTCTATAGTCTGTCTTCAAAAGCAGGGTATACTGTCTTTCTGATTGAGAGCTGATTTTGCTTTTCAGGATCAGTATGAATAATACCTAATAATAATAATTACACACAATATCCAAACCAAAGCCACTAAAGATTGCCTGCACAGCCTCCTATTTTTTTTTTATTCCATTTCACTGTCTGTATTGCTCTAATTTGTCTGATATTTTAAATGTTGTATGATTGATTTAACACTCTTTTCCAAGGAATATAGAAAAAAACCCTAGTATTCAATGATTGTTTCCCAGTTTAGTCTGTTCAAGACAAGTGCTAACTTTTATTAGACCCTGGAGAAGAAAAAATTTTCAATTTGTTGCATTTCTCCCAATCCTGAAGATTGGGAAGGCCAGCTACACAAATGTAATTTAACTGGCTCTTTTGTATACAAAGAATCCAATCATGCAAACACTTAAACACATGCTTGGCTTTATACACATGAATAGTCCTATTAAAGTAATCTATTAGTATTTTAAAAGAGAAATGAGCATAAAAACAAATTTGCATATAGAACTCTCCAAAATTAATGCTGCTATTTTATTTTATAATTTGATGATACAGAATTTAAATACACTTAAGGTTTAATTACGGGCTTTCCATTGGAAGAGTCTAAGAGAAGAGTAATCTGGAACTCACAGTAAACAGTATGTTCCTTGATATGGAGAAAATTTACACCGTATTGTAATTTTGCATGAAACCTGCAGTACATTACAGCATCTAAGTAAAATGAAAGAAGGTAAAGACTACACAAAAAACCCACAGACTTTCAACTGCTTTTAGAAAACTGGTAACTTTCTGCCTGTTTGCTAAGGGAAATAAAGAGAAAATACAATCTCTCTGAAAGATTTCTGAGATAAACAGCCATCTCTTCTTTCAATAATCATGAAATGAGTAGGAAATTAAATCTGACTTATAACTCCCATCCAAGAAGAAATTTAAAACATAATAAAGAATGTGAAAATGTTATTATAAAAGCAAGGGTACTGTATAATAGGAAAATCTGTGTGACTAGGCTATCCTCACTCAGGGAGCCTTGATGAAACAGCTACTATAAACCCAAATCCAAGTGCATAAATAACTGCCAAACAGCCTAACAAAGAAAGGATCACGATAACAAGGACAGATGTTGGTAGCATATGCTGGGAACTCCAAATCAGGCCAGAAAGCACATACCGATATTGAATCTGTGAAACAACCACCAAAGAGAACTAAGCAGTACAGTAGTGAATGATATCTCTCTAAAGTTTGTAAACAGTACTTGAGATTTGGTTATGTACTTGCATTCTGGATGCTGATATTTAAATAGGGTGGCTGTGCCAGGCTAGAATAGATGATGCAGTGTGTTTTAATAGTTATGTTTCTGATGTTATAGCAAGAAATTTCACAACCAAAAATCAAGGAAAAAAAAAAGGTTTCAATTATTATTTTTGGGAGGGAACTTGTAAAGTTCGATCTTTAGACAAAATTTGAATTACCCGAGGACTTATTTTTTAACTGTTGATAACACTGCTTCTCAAATGTTAGTATAATATGGAATTGTATAAATGGATGGATTAGGTGGTGATTCAGAGTATTTCCGAAAAGTGGTTTTTTTGCAGTAATCATGTACGTTGTTTGAGGAGACTCAAAATGATACTGCTCTGCATTACAAAAGCTTATTCTTTCCATAACGGTATCTTGATAGAATATGAATCGAATAACTGATTCCCAGGGCATTAGCAAAGCAACAACATCAAATATTTTTGTTTTCCATAACTGTTCATTGTATCTGCCCTCTTCCTAATGCAGCCCAGAAGATTGTTTGCTGGGTCAAGTTCAATTTGGTGTCCAGCAGAACAAGCAGGTCTTCTTCTGCCAGGATGCTTTTCAGACAGTTGGTCATCAGTATTTACTGATGCCTGGGGTCACTCCCCCAAAGATAGCATGAGTTTGCCGTTCCCTTTGTTGAAATTCATGATATATCTGTGGACCCCTTTCTCCAGTTTTTTGAGTTTCCTCTGAACAGCAGCACATGCATATGAATCAGTCAGTGTGTCCCCTAGTTTTATATCTTCTACAAACGTTCTGAGGAAGCACTCCATCCCATCAGCCAGGTCATTAATGCAAACATTAAACAGTACTGGCCTAGTATCAGGCCTGAGGGTACACCACTAGGGACCAGTCTACAGCTGGACATCACACCACTAACCACAAACCTTTGAGCCCAGCAATTCAGATAGTTCACTCTTCACCTCACTGCCTCCTTATCTACTGCGTACTTCACCAGTTTATGAATGAGAATCTGAAAAGAAACAGTGTCAAATGACATACTGAAGTCAAAATAAACAACATCTGCTGCTACCCTCATCCACGAAACTAGCCATTTCATTGTACAAGGCTATGGAGGTGGTCAGGCGTGATTTTCCCATTGTAAATCCATGGTGATTATTCGCAATCACCTCCCTTAAGGTTCTGAGCCTTTTATTCTGAAGAACACATAAAGATCTCTGAACTTCACCTGCATAATTGTGATTAGTTTATAGCTGTTAGGACATGGACACTGTAAAATTGTCATACCTGCCAATCTCATAATTAAAAGCATGGTCCTGATGTAAGCATGGAGTCTTGTGGTTAACCAAAATGAGAGCAAAATGAAGCCCAGAACTGATGTATACCAAGAACTGAGTTTGGCATTGCTGTTTGAAGACTAGTTTTCTATTTTTTCAGACTGACCAAATATTATAATGTTTTGACTCTCACCTTTGCTGTGGAAGGTAAAGGTATGATATGCTCGGCCACAACTCAGCAACTGAACTGGTAAAAGATTGTGATCTCTTTGTAACATTTACTTCCCTAATCTGTTTAATCAATGTGGCAGTATTCCTGAAAATTGTTCTCAGGGCTAGCCGTTGAATGTAGTCTTGAGTGATGGGCAATTGCATGATTGCAGCAGTGTGGGAAGTTACATTGCAAAGAAGATAAAAATTTTAAAAATAAGATGTCTTGTTTATATACCTAGGGACAGAGTATTATTTTTAATAGTTCAGTTATTGCAGCTATCTGTAACAGGCTGTAAATCCATTCCATAAAAACATTGTCATATTTTTCCTCTCCCCTTATCATTTAAAACAGGACAGTAAAACTATCTTGATGATTCTTTAAGTATCTCTAACTGTGTACAGTGTATTTACAGACTGACTGCCAATCACAAATCAACAGTTTGGTGTAGTGTTCTGCTTCTCTTTGTATTTGCTAACTTCTGATGAGTCTTTTTTTACAAACCATACTTCCATTTGACTTGTATTCACTGCTCTGTCTGTCTGTACAGGAACTCTGTCTGTCAGCACTTCCATTATGAACCCTCTATTTGGGGTTTATAATTCAAATGTTCTCATTTGTAATAAGATGAGTTAACAGCAATTTCTTAGCCAAAGAAGGGCTTCCATAATCACTCTGCAATGTGATTTGTTTTCTTGTGAGTGTCCACAATATTTGGATGAGTAAGTTTTCTGTAATCAGAGAAACATTGAATTTTGCTGAATTTAGATTCCACATCTCTGTTGTTGAAACTTAAATCAGAAAGCCGACGATATCTTGGGCTGCATCAAAAGAAACATTAGCAGCAGGCCAAAGGAGGTGATTCTCCCCCTCTACTCTGCTCTTGTGAGACCCCACCTAGAGTACTGAGTTCAGATGTGGGGCCCCCAACATAAAAAGACCTGGATCTGTTTGAGTGGGTTCAGAGGACGGCTACAAAGATGACCAGACAGCTGAAGAACCTCTCATACAAGGACAGGCTGAGAGAGTTGGGGTTGTTCAGCCTGGAGAAGAGAAGGCTCCAGGGAGACCTTATAGCAGCCTTCCAGTACTTAAAGGGGGCCTACAGGAGGGTTGGAGAAACACTCTTTATCAGGGAGTGTAGTGACAGGACAAGGGGTAATGGTCATAAACTGAAAGAGCATAGATTTAGATTACATATTAGGAAGAAATTTTTCACCGTGAGGGTGGTTAGACACTGGAAATGGTTGCCTAGAGAAGCTGTGGATGCGCCATCCCTGGAGGTGTTCAAGGCCAGGCTGGATGAGGCTTTGAGCAACCCGGTCTAGTGGAGGGTGTCCCTGCCCATGGCAGGGGGGTTGGAACTTGATGATCTTTAAGGTCCTTTCCGACTCTAGCCTTTCTATGATTCTATGAAATCAAGCTGAGTTTCCAATTTCAAAACTTTATTTTGAGAACTAATTCATAATATTAGTCTTTAATATGGTCTAGACTGCATGGTTTGAAAATTGCTGGCCTGTATCTAGTGGAGTCCCCCAGGGTTCGGTATTGGAACCTGTGCTGTTCAATATATTCATCAACGACTTGGATGAGGGAATAGAGTGCACCCTCAGCAAGTTTGCTGATGATACGAAACTGGGAGGAGTGGCTGACACGCCAGAAGGCTGTGCTTCCATCCAGCGAGACCTAGACTGGCTGGAGATTTGGGCGGGGAAAAATTTAATGCAATTTAACAAGAGCAAGTGTAGAGTCTTGCATCTGGGCAAGAACAACTCCAGGTTCCAGTATAAGTTGGGTACTGACCTGGTGGAGTGTAGTGTAGGGGAGAGGGACGTGGGGGTCCTGGTGGACAGCAGGATGACCATGAGCCAGCACTGTGCCCTCGTGGCCAAGAAAGCCAATGGCATCCTGGGGTGTATCAGAAGAGGGGTGGTCAGTAGGTCAAGAGAGGTTCTCCTCCCCCTCTACTCTGCCCTGGTGAGACCGCATCTGGAATATTGTGTCCAGTTCTGGGCCCCTAGGTTCTAGAGGGACAGGGAACTGCTGGAAAGAGTCCAGCGCAGAGCCACAAAGATGATGAAGGGAATGGAGCATCTCCCTTATGAGGAAAGGCTGAGGGAGCTGGGTCTCTTTAGCTTGGAAAAGAGGAGACTGAGGGGTGACCTAATCAATGTTTATAAATATGTGAAGGGTGAGTGTCAGGAGGATGGAGCCAGGCTCTTCTCTGGGACATCCAGTGATAGGACAAGGGG
>WKFP01014112.1:381645-443288 GCA_011057875.1 Pterocles orientalis
GTGACAGAGCACTGGAACAGGCTGCCCAGAGAGGTTGTGGAGTCTCCTTCTCTGGAGACATTCAAAGCCCGCCTGGATGTGTTCCTGTGTGATCTGATCTAGGTGTTCCTGCTCTGGCAGGGGGATTGGACTAGATGATCTTTCGAGGTCCCTTCCAATCCTTAACATTCTGTGATTCTGTGTGATTCTGTGATTCTGTGAAAAATCCTGTTCAAATACAACTACAAATATTCAAGTTCGTATTTTCATTCTGAGGGTCCCATGGTTTAGAATTTTACCTTGTAGGCAAGTTAAAATTTCTTCCATGACAAGCAATGTGCAACTTACTTTGCATAGGGAGTCAACCTGAGTTAGAGTCTCCCTCTGAGATTCTGTATCACAGATTTGTTGTTAAAGAACATTGTTGTGCTGCAAAGGTTTTAAAGTACCTTTGCAAAAGAGTGCCACCATTTTGGTGATCTTAGTGCACTCCTGTTATAAGACTGATATAGCTCACACCTCAAGTGGGAACTGACAGTTCAATATTAAAATACTACCTTTTCTTCCATGGCATCCATCATTTTGTGTATTGCTTCTGATAACATTGGCAACAATGTGTAAGATGTCACATAATGTTGTATTACAACTTTTCTTGGAAATTGTATGTTGTAAAGGATTTGTGACACATGAGGAGAGGGGAGGGAGGAAATACTCTTCTGGGAATTAGTATTTGTCATTTCATTGGGTTTTTGAGAAGTATAAAAAGGAAAGTGAGCTCATCCTCAACCTTTGACATGTGGACTTCTTCAAGGGTGTTTGAGCTGTTGGACACACGAAGCAGTAAGCAAACGATCTCTTATGCGAGGGCTGTGAAAATTTTCTAACTGTGATTTGCAGCCAGTGTCCAGCAGATTCTTTCTGAATTGGTGAATTTTGACTATTAAAAGCTGGTCACTGACATAATGTAGGAAGCTATAAGTGTTAAATTTAGATAAAAACAAAACAAAACAAACAAAAAACATTTAAAATGCACTCCTGTACTCCAAGTCTTTAATAAGAAACAACTCTTGAGATACTGTAATCATCCTTATTACTGAGCAGAATATGTTTAGTCACAGTCTACCATCTGATATTCTTTGGCTCTGTCACAAGGTCTGTCTACACATTATATTTCTCTGTGACAGCAGAAGGTGCTGTCAATAGAAGCCAAGGACTATTTTAATTCTGTCCTCCATTGGACCCCTGATTGACTATGGGCTTTGCTGGAAGAAGGAAGGTTTTATTTTCTTGAATCCAAAGTAAACATAGCTGAGGAAAATTAATAAAGATGTACTGGCATCTGACCTCTAAAGCTGAGACGGAAGGCAGATCCAGCAGAGCAGTTAAGTCAGGGATCACCAGGGATTCCGGAGCAGTCAGGGAGAGTGAGGAGCCAAGGTAGGTAGCACAATGTCTGCACTGAGAGGGTGCAGACAGCTGCAGCCCAAGTGGGGCTTGGGTGTGCCTGGGGCATTGGTCACACTTGCCTGCCCACAGGTACAACTCCTGCGTAGGGGAGTACAACATTCGTCTCCCTGGGGAGAAAGAGCAAGAGGTGACTACCCAGGGGAGCCTTTGAAAATATCAGTCATTGTTTTTTCACTGATCCTGTGTTGATTTAAAACAAATAAAAATACATCAGTAGAAACAGAACAGTCAATGCCTCTTTTTATTAAAGCTTAGGTCTCGTGTTGGAGAAAGGTCATCATCTGTCTCCTACTCTGTTGGATAAGGACACTGGTCCCAGAGAGCATTTACACAGGTCTCCCAAATTCCAGGCTCTCATCACAACCATCAGTGCACACAAGGCACATGAAGACCTTTTACTACTTTTTTGAAGAAAAATGCCTGCAGTAGTGTATCTCTATAACATTTACAGCACTGAGCAAAATGTGTATTTATATTTGCCAGAAAAGACCTAATCTAGTTTAATAAATCTTTGTGTGCATACGTGCAGTTGGCTTTTGTATATGCTTGTAAATAAACAGAAACAATAAGGAAATAAAGGCAATGAGGCCGGATCTTCTAAATTAAACGCCATTTCCTGCAGTTCCTTTAACAGACAAACCTTTTCCACAAGAAGATGAATTCAGACATTACATTTAAGCAGAGAACAGAATCTCACAGTCATTTTTACTGAACAAACAGACATATTGCTTTGGCGCAAGAACATCAGCTGGCTTATTTAAAGGGTTTTGCCTAATCATAAAGATTTATGTTGTGTTGCATTGTTATTTTTACCTCCAACTAGGGTTACATTTGTGTTTTTTAGGAACATTGTCAATATTTCGTGTTGTGTCTCTAAGGACGCCTTGGAGATACCTATGTGCGAAAGGAAAGGTGAGACAGCTGTTATTACTGAAGGTTGCTAAAATGTGGTATGTAAGTAAAACATTAAAATCACTTCTTATTTGTGTGATAGGATGGGGATACTAGACATCAGACACTTGTTAATCACCAGCAATTCAGAATCACAGTGCAGACTAGAGTAGGATACTGGTAACAGTTTGCTGTAAGATCCCCACTTTCATACAGAAAAAAAAAAAAAAAAAAAAAAAAGGTGGGGGGAGAGGGAGAGGCTCAGAAGCATCAGTCTCTAGTTCCTCTGAAGAAAAAATATAGTGGCAGGTCATTCTGTGTGTGTGACATTTTGTCAAATTTTGCAGGCATCCAGTAACAAAATTTAATTTTATTTTCTCAAAGAAAAATAAATTAACTTATTTGTCCAGAAAGTCTTGCGACTAACAGAAGGGAACTCAATTTGGCTCTCATTCTGCTTGTGAATTTGTGAACTTAAAACTAGCAACTGCTTAGACATCTTGATTATGACCCTGCAGCATTTACTTTATGACAAGAAAACATATCACCAACCAATACTGTGTATTTTTGGCTCTTCAGTAGGGCCAGTTTTCCAAGGCTTAAAGCAACTGCCAAGGGAAGTAAATTTTAAGTTGAATTTTAATCTGTTGCTGTCAGCTCTGAAAATGTAGTTGTTAACAGAGAGATATCAATCAACAGAACTTTTTTTGCTAGGAGACTAATTCTTGATCCAACAATATCTTTACGAACAAATGTGAATGTTGATACCATGTCTTTCCTGCAACAATTTTCAGATGGGACAAAGATTGGTCTAGTAATAAATAATAAAAAGAGATTTTTTTTCCTGACTCAGTTATTTAAAGAATCACAGTCCAGTTCAGATGTTATGGTACAGCTGATGCATGTGAGGATAATAACTCCAGTGTATATGACCATGGGGTAGGAAACCTGCTGGAAAGCATTGACTCTGGAAGAGCTTTAGTGTAGCTGGAGATATGCAGTGCTGTGATTAAGAAGGCTAAAACCAGCTTTCAGAATATAAAGGAAACAAAAGGATGTGAATGTGACCTATTACCTGAATAACTAGCCTCGCATAAGGATGTTCAATTCTTCTAGGAGAATTATTTATTATTATTATTTATTCTATCCAGGCAACTACACTAGGCCAGAGACCTCATGCAGAAGGGGTAAATTTCTCAGTCTGAGTGACAAAAGTGTAAAAAGCTACAGTGGTTGGGAATAGGCAATTATAAAATGCTGGGGTTTAGCACCAAGAATTTATCAGTGGAAAAGCTACTATCAGGAAGCTGGGAGTCTGAGTTTCATCTGAAATAATCTAGAGGTAAATTTTAATCCATTTCCAGAAGAAATTCTGTAAATTAGGTGTAAATATCTAAGCTAGACAATGTTAGTGGTTCCTTTATATATTGGTATCTTTGAATGTCTGAACCTTTGCCTTCAAAATATTCCTTCATGGTCCTTAACTGTGATCCTCTCAACAACATCATGGAACTTCCTGGCTTGCACCAAGTAAAAAGTAATTTTTTAAGACAACTAACCAAATGGTCAGAACATTTTTTTTCTTTTTTTCTTTTTTTTTTTTTTTTTTTCCCCCACACCTACTGTGTAGTGGGCCGGAATCTCTGTCTTTTCCTGTTCTCCTGAAGTAAGGATGCTGGAGGAAGCAGAACCAGCGGAGAAAGAACACAATTTTTCCAACTTGCTCATGTATTCAGTATTAAACCAACTTCATTTTTTTGACTGGGAAGGAATGCTTCCATCACATCAATTGATAGGGTTTGGTAGGTCCTACCTGTGTTGGAATAGCCTGCATAAGTGGTACCAATGCAGCCTCTTCATTTAGGAGCACCATTAGCACTGTTTTTCTTTTTTTCCCTGTCTGTGTTCACCAGTTGTGTAGACCCCAGAAAATGTAAATAGTCTAGCATTACTTGACTCATTATGGATTCACCTATAAGTTAAAGCAAAGGAAAATCTATGACGTTCAGAAAATTAGACTGGATAAACTCACTTAAAACTTCGTGTACCTATTATGAATGTTATTTTATATTTTTTATCAAGAATCTTAATCTCTTCTGGAATGATAAGCAGCTCATAAAATACTAGGAATTTTCAAAGGTGAACAATTAGAAACCAATTTGCAATGGACTAATTTTTTCTGTTGAGAGAGGTCTTACTGTAGGAGTGATCTTGTTCATTTTAACAGTTACTTTCCAATCCAGGCACTATTTAATGAGGAGTAGGGTATGTTAATAAGTTCTGATACATTATTTAGGGTCTTTAAATTATATTAGATGCTTATCTTAGTTCATCCAGTTCCTTTGAAAAGTGTCAACAGCCACATATGTTTAACTAAGCATTTGAGAAAGGCTGCCATCCTCAAAACATTCTCAACAATGACAAATAACCTGAATAGCTCTTTGACTGTTCTACCTGTTGCACTTCTTATGTTTATGTTAAATTTAGAGAGAATTTTAGAGATATGTGGCAAGGCTTAACAGTACAAGTAATGGCTGCTTCTTAAGATAACACTAAATCATCATGAAACCAAGTATCACTAGTTTGTTGTATGTGAGAGAAAAATACACGACACAAGAAGGTTTCACTTTAAGCGGTGTTTGCAGCTAGGCTGAAAAATACAGATTTTCAAGTGTAAAAATATCAGCAATAGTAAGAGGCTATGCAATTAATAACGGATTATTGTTGGTTTTTTCCCCCCTGCAATATTCTTTCTGGTTTAGTTCTCCCATCTACTTCATGTTCAGATCAATACCATCCAGTCTTCAGAAACACAGACTTGTAGAAAGCCTGACTAATTTTTCTTCACAAGTGGGTGAAACTCAAAATAAAAATGTTTTTCAATTGATAAGAGAAGGGCAGGCCAAATTAGGCTTATAAGGGAAAAAAAACATTTCATGCTTCTTTAAAGGAGCCCTCATCTTTACAGCCCCTGCTCAGATGCAGCTGAGGGAGCTGCTTCTCATGTAACTCTCAGCTGCCACAATTTTCCTTTCTCCACCTCATGATAACCAGTTGATTTGCATGACTGTGACTGCCTTTGTTTTAAAACTGCAGGTGTGATACTGCATCACTACCACTTGGGTGGGTTTACAAAAAGACATATTTTTTAGAATAATTAGTTTCCTGTGATGCAATGAGCATGAGTGTAGTGTTGCATTTTGACTATTTCACTAGCTTAAAAGAAAAAAAATCAGTAGATGATTTATGAGTGTATGACTTCCTTTACCCCCCAGAACATGATACTGTCCCCATTTGTTCACTACAGGTTGGAGTTTATAATTGTACTATTTCAATTTTAATATTTTTCTCAAAAATGAAAATTACCATGAGGGCCACTTTAACTGTTTCTCCCCCAGTTCCATCAGTGAAGGAGCATTGTAATCGCTCTGGCATGCTGCAGTCATCCAGCAAATGTGTAGCATGTATCCATAAACTAATGCCCCCATATCCCCTAATAGTGCTCTAACAAATCCCACCTCTTCTTTAACGGCAAAGTACACATCAGACACACCTGGGATCACTGCTCTTTGGGAATATTTATAATACTGATACTCCAAGCTAGAATGAAGGGCACACACTTTCCTTAAAAACAGTTTTTAAAAAAATTACAAAGTGTTGCAATATTAACATCTCAATGTCTTGTGTGCAGCTTGCTCCACCATTCTAATTTTGTATGCTTGAGACCTACATCAGGTTATTTAGAAAAATATGATCCCTTCATTTTTTTTTCAAATACTGGAAGTAAAGCAGTATATTTTCTCTTAACCTTCAGAAATATAGTTGTATGTTTTCTGTATGATGGATGTGAACACATATGCAGCCACATACTTATGGCTGTGGCTGCAAGTTTGTGCCTTCACTTTACAAAACATCAGACAGTATATGCTAACAGCTTGTGAAATCATGTTATTTAATGTGGATCTGTCAGAGCACAAGACAAGTATTAACAAAATTAATACTGGAAAGAAAACTTCTGAATCCAAACCAGGCAATTATTTTAGCCCTGAACACAGGGAAAGACATATCAAATGGGTAACTGAGAAATTCCAGTGTTAGTAGAAGTCCCATCACACACTATCTCTTGTTATAACCAATCACAAAAGCATCAGAGGAAACAAACTCACCCATCATGTTTTTCTCCCTGTGAACACATCAGAAGGATAAAAGTTATAATTTTTCAGAAATTTTGAAAGAAAAGCCATGTAAATTATGCTTTAGCTCTGCTTCTGCAGGACCACCTGGAAGTTAAACATCTTAGTTTAACCATAACAGTATAACTGCTAGCTTGGGACTTGCATGAGCCATAGATTGCTAGAGGCTGGTGGTGCATTTCTGTCACTGTGTGTTTGCCCCTTGCTCTTGCATTGCCCAGGCACACGCTGCAGGGAGCAGTTTCCTGGGCTGGCAGGACATCGCTCTGCTCCCACACCCTTCCTTCTCACTGGGAGAGAAGAGGTATTGGGAGGGCCGACGTCCCAACAATGTCAATGTACCCAATATGACGTACCCAATATGTCAATGGGTATTTGTTTTATTCTCCCTGTTACCTGAATGTTACCTTTTTTCAATCAGCTCAGTGCTCTCAGGATAGAAGAAACCTATTTTCCTACTGCTGTTCCAGTTAAACCAAGAGAAATGAAATAGTTTCTTCCAGTGGCCTCCTGCACAGCTTCCTGTAACTGGCTAGTTGGCCTCCTATAATTATTGCCCTAGTTGAAATATATTTACTATTAGATGCAAAGTTTATGTAGGTCATCTGGTTTCCTGGAAGAGGTGGGCTGCGCTCAGACATGAAACCAATCTACCTTACCTCTGACCTTTCCCATTTGCTAACATTGAAGCTCTGCCATGAGAAAACTGGTTTAGTGGAGACTATATCTTTTGCACACTGGGATCATTAAAGTAGGAGAACTAGTTTTAATATATGCAGAGCTTTAATGTACAAGGCTGTGTGAAATAACAGTCTTCCTTTGTATGTTCTTTCCAGGCAGTAATTGATATATGTACAGTCTTGTATGTGTCTATGAAACTTTGATATCCTCTGGTAAAATACATCCTCAAATTTCAAGTTTAGATTGCCTGTGTCTGTAAGTAGCTATCCAGCTTGGTTGTACATACAGTTGCTTTAGAGGTATGTAAATGTGCAAAACAGATGTTGTTTTATGTCTAGACCTTGGCTTTCAGCTTTTTTTTGTTTTAATAAGATTATCTGCCATACTGTTTTCCTGTTTCTTCTTTGGATAGAGATACACATCTCAGAAGGAAACTATGACACAGTTTAATTGTTTTAAAAATGAAATTATGTCTATCATTAATATGTTTTGAGATTAACTGGATGTGTAAAGAAACTTCAAGTGCTTCAAGATCTCCAGATCCTCATTAACAGAGGAATTCCTTTGAAATAGTAGAACTAAATTTTCTACTGCCTCCTAAGACTATCAACATCTAATCTTTTAGTTTGGTGTTTTCTGGGGGGAAAAAGTCCTTGTCAATATTGAAAACCTGTTTAGCTAGTTGTTTTCCATTTTTATTTTCTACAGTTAGCTTTTGCTTTAAATTCAGTATAATGTTTTTCTCCATTTTTTTATCTTTGACTGTAGAAGAATTTCACCAGGGTGGAATTCTCCTTGGTTTGTCTGGAAATAGACTCCATTGTTATTTATTATGTAAGAGAGGGGCATTAGAGGTCCCTTTCCTTCATTGCCAATTTTAGAGCTAAAGGGCTGAGAGCCTGCACAATTATGGGCACAAAAATAATACATCAAAACAGGGCCCATTAGAAATCTATGTATATGGCTAGTTGGGCTACCCATTATTCTACCTATCATACACAGCAATTTACAAATTTCCATCTGTGCCAAAGTACCAGCCAGAAGCCTTGTATGCACACATCAGGATCCTAGTAAATTACACCGAGAGCAATCAGATAACGTTGTTAATATGACTCACTTCAGTGCAATTTCTTTGCTCCTCCCTGTATGATTAATTACAACCAAATTGATGTTGCCAGCAATGACTAATCTACAAGTTGAGATGCAGAGTAAATGAGCTAAGCAAAGCTGAGTTGGCATTGCCCCTCATTTAAGAAACTGCAAGAGGGATCACAATTCATAGCTAACCTTGTGATCCATTACTGCACTTGCATAAAAATTGGCTAGCTTGAATAGCTGCAAAATTATAATTTATTATTTTGTGATAGCTGTTTAGAAAAAAAAATAGTTTAGTTTAGCTAAATGGAAAAACAAAGATGGCAAATCAGACTTCTGCTGTAAATTTTCTGCATAATTCAAAAATTCTTCAGATAAAATAAAAAAGACCAAGCCTTTGATAGGGAGTTGAAGATGAGGACCATATTCTTGATGAAATCCCCTAGTTCTCTTTGGAAAAAAAAAACAAAAAACAATAACCCATTGGAAAGAACGAATATATTATATTTAATAAATGGGTTTTCTTTGATGATAATAATAAATTTATCCTCAGGAACTATAATTACTTCCACGTTGCACATAAGTCAGAGTTGTCTGTATTAAAGTCTGTGTTAAAGTTGTACATTAGCGTGCATTACTGTGTATCTGAGCATCTTCCATGTTTAACCAATAGAAGTAGTAGATTTGAGAGGTTCTCAGAGACTCTTACTCTAAAAAACTCAATTTTTTTTAATAAAATTTCCTTGTGGCGTATGCATTGCTAATTGGATAGAAGTGAAATTCAGAATTCAGTCATATTCATTAAAGAATTTCCCGTTGATGGCAAGTTTTTCTGAGTAATGAGAAAAGTGACTGGTAGCCTACCTTAGGCTCCTTTTTCACTATTTTAACTTATTTTTTGACATAAAAGTTGACTAAAAACTTAAGTACAGTTTTACCCACAGCTGTGTGCAGTTTCACAGCACAAGAGTTCTCGAGGGTCTGAAATCAAGTGCTGAAGAGAGGTGGGATCTGGAGTGAGAACTTCTGGTCATTGCCTCCTTTTCAAGTTTTTGATCCCACCTGACACAAATGAACTCAAAGGAAAACTCCCTTCTGATTACGAAGGTCTCACATCAGTCCACAAGCCACTACACTGGAGACAATGCCACTTACCAGTTTCCTTGCAAACCCTACTCTTAAAGTTGCTGGTTTAGTACCTGCCATGCTGCCTGAACTCTCAATCTGCTTGCTCTTTGGGGATAGATGGGTCACACAGAGGTTTCCTTCCTCCCTCCCTCTCACTCTTTCTCTGTCACAGACACATGCACACTGTTTTGAAATACCTGGGATTTATCCCAGCACAGAAGGGAAAAGCCTAAGTTTCAATTGTTGAGTGGGAGCGGAAGGTAATTTCCCACCTACCACTAAATCTGACACTAAAAAGGATGCAAACATTGTTAACTATCAGCAAATCAACCTACCAGGAAGCATGTATCCATAATTGTAGATATTCTTCTTAATGTAACAGCTTACAAAGTTTAATATAGAGGGACACAGTACAGAGGGACATATAGAATATTTTTTTTCATGTCTTAGAATAACCTAATCTGCATCAAGACTGTACATTTGAGTAGCAAGGTGCTAGAAAGCTATTTAAACAGAAAATGGAACTTCATTACTCAGCTATTGTTAATGACTTATGTGACCTGCAATAACCCTAGTGACACCCTTCAGATAACTTTTAGTTGCCAAGCAATGTCATGGTTGTTGTATATCCAGCGTTCTAAAATTTGCAGCCCATGGGAGATATAATGCATCAGGTTTTGCCTTGTGAAACTTTTCTAAAATCAATCCAGTTGTGTGGAACATGGCCTCTAATTGAAGATTATTTGGATGTTGTCAGTACACATAATCTACACTAAATTTTGAAGTTCTTCTTTTTCTTGCTGAAAAGAAACCAAACTTTTTTTTCTTTTGCCCTTCTTTTGCTGCAAAACAGAAGATACGAGATTTAATCAAAGTTGCGGTATGTTTTGTAATGTCAAGAGTATGTTAGTTTATTGAAATGGAAAAAGATAAGTACTCACACCAGAAAACTAGGATATATGCTGGCAATGCATGAATCTAGTAGACTTTTCATCCTTGCGTGTATCGCAGGGATAAAGAACTGTTGTATGTACCCTTATCTGTTAATGCTAGCCTCTGCATCTTTGGAGTTAGGCATAATATCACTAATAGTCAGGGGGGGGGCCAAACCACACACCCACTCACCCAATTCCCCCCCCCAAAAAAAAAAAGACACCCAAGGATAGGGGAGAGAATTAAAGGGGTAAAGGGAAAAAAGGACTCATGGGTTGAGATCAGAACAATTTAATAACTAAACTACAATTATATTGAAAATAATACTATGTGCAAATATACAAATGAGTGATACACAGTGATACTGCCCCCCCACCAAGATGATGACCAAGACTCAGCTTGTTCCCGGATAATGATCCCAGAGCAGGGAGAGACCGGAAACCGCACTCATGGAACGGAGATAACAGTCCGAGTGCCCCAGACAAAGAGCTGACTGGGGTGGCGGGGGGGAGGGGAAGGCCTGGGGAAAGCGACCACCTGGAGCGAGATGACCCAGAGCAAAAGAGATCTGGAACCAAAAAAGGGGCCAGTCTTCCAGAGGGTCTTCACCTGTATACTGGGCATGATGTGTATGTTATGGAATAGATTACTGGCCACTTAGGGTCTCAATCCCGAACCTAAGATCAAATCCTGGGCTAGTAATTGGGACTGTGTTCCCTCCCAGCTTCTCCTGTTTGCAGCCAGCCAGAGAAGCTGAAAGACCTTGACAGCCGCATAAATATCACTTTTTATCAGCTTTCTTCTGAGCACAAATCCGAAACACAGCCTCTTGCTAGATATTATGAAGAACGTTAACTCTGTCTCAGCTTAACCCACAACATCAGGCTTTTGTGTTACATCAGATTAAACTACTGGCACATCCTAGCAGAGTGACGAGCCAGTGAAAAGTCATCTGTGTTCAAGAACATTTGGATGATTTTAACACCAGAGTTCAAGAAAATGTACATATCAGGTATCATAACCTGCATTAGAAGAGCAATTTGTGTGCTTGTCTTGAAATTCTTCCAGCTAAGAACAGTATAGAACTGGATTGAGATAACTGAAATTCAAGTCCTTGTCCAAAGTCTGTATGTGTTTTCTGTGCAATTTTATGATATCCACAGCACAGTTTGGACCTTGCTCTCCTCCTAGCATTATTGCAGAGGGCGTTAAGGAACAGGCTCTGCTGCAAACAGTTTGTTACACAGAGCTCCCTGAATGTCTCTCTCTTTTCATACCCTAGTGCTCTTTTCAAACAGGGTAAGAACAATGCCCTTTCCTATGGACTGTAGACTATTTTACTTTTTCCAACACAAGCTCTTTGCCACTTTCAAATTGCATATATGTTTGTATTTCCCCAGTCTCTCTACTTTCTGAATCTGAAGTGGGTGAGTATAAGGTACTCTTTGCACACACTAGGTGATGCCAGTAGGAATGCAATAACAAGGAGAGAAGGATTTGAGTGGCTCTGTACTACCATCAGATGATCTGTCTTTTTGAAATAATGTAATATTCATAATTAATTTCTTTCACTACAGTAATGTCCGCCTTATGCAAAAGAAACATCACCACAAATGGGTTTCTGTTCTTCCTTCTTGGATACACCTTGCAACATGGCTAACGATTAAGTTCATAATAAATACACATTCTCATATGGGCAGTCAAGATTGAGATGAAGAACTTGCATTTCCTTATCACCTCTGCCAGAATCACAGCTCTGGATGCCAAGTGAAAGGCTGCTCCAGGGTCTGCCATCTATGCTGAGATTACTGTAACCTGTTCTTCAAACATGGGATTACAGCCCAAAGTGCTATCAATTTGGCAGTCTTCAAAGGCTTTAAATGCTATGTAAACTAGAACAGATTCATAATATTTCTCCTGAGATGCATGTAAGATGCAGACAGAAAAGAATGAACAGTCCTTCTGGATTATAAACCATCACATACCATTAACATAGGCCTCTTCTTGGGAGCTCAAGAAAGTTGAGCACACGTTGGAGCTGTGCCAACGATTCATTTTTCACAAGAATACAGAAACAATTCTATAGAATTGCAAGCTGCTGAGCTTGAAGAGGTGAACATTCTTACTTTTGTGTATGGATGGTCCATAATGCATGATTTCTTCTAGAGGAGGGAGGTTTCCCAGGTTGGATATTAATTCTGAGAGAAAATGCAAGCTATGTCTCTTTGTCCTGTCTCTCAGAGGAAAATTCAAGTATTTACAACATCGGCAGCAATAGGGAAGCTGCCTGTATATGCTTTTCCAATGATATAGCTATTTTAAAGAGCAAGAAACTGTGATTGTTAAAGAGGGGCTGCTCAGGGAGTTTGCAGACTCCTTTTGAAGAACGATGCTATAATTCTGTTACTAACATTTGCAGAATTATTCTTATCTTTTATATCAAAGCAATCAGAGTGGCTCAATAGATACAAAACAACATTTTGTTTCAACTTCTGTATCCAATAAGCAATAGTACCATGATCCAGCATCCACAGGTGGTATTACTCACAGTGGTCTTTCGCTTTGTAGCCAGAGTTAATCTCAGCTGACGTTATCTGAGTCCTGGGTACTCAGATAAGTCTTCTCACTCCTCATGAAGCTCATTTAAATATTGTATGCCTCCAGCAACTCGTATGGAAAAAAATGTGCAAATATCTGAAGACCTTCCATCCTAATGTAGGTATTAGTTGGTATTTTTCTGACAGAGAAATGATTTATACTATTGTAACTATATAATGAGTGCTCTGTAAAACTATAACTGGAAACTAACTTGAAAAATTAAAGTAACTCTACAAGCATGGCAAATTCTACTTTGGTTTTGTTCCTATTTATCAACAAAATCAAGTAGGTTTTCAATTTCATGAGGTTACTGTAATCTCCTGGATGTAACAGGAAAGTTATTTTTGTGTGAAAAACAGTCCAATATAGTAAAAATAAACTTAAAATAATCATACATTAAATTAGCAGCATGTTTCTAATTCAGTACTGAAATTTATGCAACTTCAAATTTTCTTTAAAATATGTTAAATGAACCCACTTTCTCATGTAAGGTGTTTACTTTTCACCTCCTGCTACAAATACCATATAAAATTGCTTTGAAAACAAGTAGACAAGTTCTTTTGTAAAACTCTGGTGTTTAATGGGAAAGTTGAAATCTTTCATTTACTTTTACATTTAGGTTAAAATTTAAACACGGAGACTAAAGAAACTTCTCCTTTTGTTACATTATGCAATAAAGCCTTTCCTTTCAGGTTGAGTGATAGTTCAAGTGAAATTTCATTTTATATTCTTGTAGTGTTTTACTTTTTTTCCCTTGGTTCAGCCCCAAATAAAAATGTGTTCACATAGTCTTAACTGTGAGATTGTGTAAACGTACAGAAAACATAACAGTAAACACATGGATATCTAGTAATGTAACAAGATACATGATATGGTGTGCTGTGAAGCAACACAAGCCTTGAGGCCTGGGAGAACTAAGGATCTTGCAATACCATATTGCAAGATCTTTATATATTAGACCATTCAGATCTCTATTATAGTATGCCATTTAATACAATATACAAATGTGTGATTTTTTGTATTCTGTTGGCTGGCAAAAACATTAATTTTAAATAATGTGTAGCTGTCATAATCCTTGGGTTCTAAGATTTAGTCTTTTCTGAGAAAGTGTAGTTGTTAAACTTACACTCACAAAACTTACTATGTTTTTTTATCCTTTTTTTCAATTGTGTCTTCCACCAAGCCTTGATTTCATATTTAAAACATTAATATTGAAGACATGGGGAAATTTTTCTAGATTATTCACGCAAAACTTTTTTCTTCTCATATGAAATTTCATCAGCCCTGCTGGGCTGGTTATATCTGACATTTAATTCCTCGCTGAAGCTAATGAACCTTATATTTTATTGATTAAGTTAGTTATCTGCATTAGGAGATTTTGGAGGTATTATTTCTACTGGGTCAATTTTTTTTTCTCAGATAAGTGGGTGTGAACTCTGTTAAGGCCCTGGGAGACACTCAAGTTCACATTTGTCAGCCTGTATTACTCAACTAGCTTTTCCAATAAGAGGCAAGTATGCATTCCCCTAATGCATACCCTAGAAAAACTGAAAGACGAGGGACTTCAGGGCCTGAATGACTCCCATTTGAAATTATTAAAGGGGAGGGGACTTTAATAGAAATTCTGTAGACCTGTCCCAGAAAGAATAAAAAGAAGCATTTCAGGTCATGTGATTTTGTTATACATACCCTTCTATTAAAATTATGACTCCTAAAGTGGGTTTTTTTCTGCCATTCTTGACAGCAGACTGAAAACTCTCCTGTTTTTTTAGAGACATAGTTTGTTGTAGCCTGTTTCTACTCAGGCTTTCTTGTTCCTCTCAGGCCTGACCTCACTGTTTACAAATCTACAGTCTTCCCACTTTCACCTAAATGGCTTCAAAAGTGATCAGATGAATTCACAAAAGAAAAATCCTTCTAGGTCTAGTAAATACTAGGCTGCACAAACCAGCTCTGAAGAAGCCCTTGAGCCCCCAGCTGCTGATAATGAGTGAAAATGCCAAAGGGAGGATGCCTGTCACTCTCGTTTTTCCAGTCTTGCTGGCTTAGGAGGATGTCAAACACAGAGCACTGGGCTGGACCCAGGCAGACCTTAGATCTGACACAGTGCATCTGCTTTTATGCTGGTAAATATCTCTTGACCTTTCTTTATGAAATGCCTAGATTGCAGTTTTGGAGCTGCTGTATTCAGAACAGCACCTCTTTACCTCACAGAGAGCGGAAACCTAGTTCCTGATAGCTACTGTATAAATATTCCCTATTAGCACAGATTCCCCCCCTTAGGAGGCCATACAGAGACACAGTATGCTGCAGTCTTTCTTGTTCACTTGTGAGGAGTTTATTGCATTGGTGTTTCAGTAGGGTGAGCAAGAGTTTGAAACCAGGAGAGACCAACATGTACTTAGAAACAAGTAGTAAAACTTTAGAAACCAAAGTGAGAATCATTGTTCTTCTTTGTCAGCAGAACAAGGCCAGCATGAGTAACATGCTCTCATGGTGTCTATCAGTCAATAGCTCTGCATGTCTGTAGAGCTGGAGATTTTCTGAAGTGGTGGAGAATAGGTGAGCTCCAAATTCAGATGTGTGCTTTTGTGCTTGTTCGGTTTGTGGCTTTTTTCCTTTCTTCCTCCTCTGAGCCAGGTGTTGATCAGGTGTGTTCTCCTGATCCTCTCAGTATTCATCCCTGCCACTGTGGGGATTGAGGAGAACACGACCTGTGCTCCTGATCCTCTAATCGATTGCCCCAGTGCCCTGAAGTCCCTTTTAATTGCTTTTGTACTTCTCTCCACAACCTCATCGCTTCCAACCTGCATGACCAGTAGTGGGTAATAATCAGAGGGTTGTATCAGACCAGGGAGCTTCCTGGTGACATCTCTAGCCCGGGCTGCAGAGAGGCAGCACACTTCCCTGTGTAAAGGGTCTGGTCGACACAGTGGGCCCTCTCTTCCCCCCAAGAGAGAATCACCGATGACCATTACCCTTTTTTTCTTAGCTGAGGCAGTCGCAATGCGTGGGGCTGACTGTCTCAGCTTAGGAAACCCCCTGGATGGATCTTCATCTTCCTCCTTATTTTCCTGGCCACCTAGTTCCAGAGCCCCATATCTATTGCGTAAAGGCAATTGGGAGGGTGAGGAAGGTTGGGAGGGGATTTGCCTGCCCCCCCGGGCTGGGACCTCTTTCCATTCTCCCCCTTCTCTTAGGTCCCTTCCTTTGACCTGCTGGTAAGAGGGGAGGGGATACTCTGCTTCTTGTGGAGCCTCTGTCTCCTGCCTTTGCCTCAGGGATGGTAGGGTGTGGTTCCACCAATCTACCTCCTGCTCACACTCCCTGATACTCCTCAGTCTTACCACTTCCTCCTGTAATTTGGCCACCTGTTCTAGGATCTGGTCCACCTGGGCACACCTATTGCAGGCTGGTTTGTCTCCCATCCCTACCCCAGAAGAGTAGTCTAGGCACCTCCCACATACCAAGGTCTGTACAGTTGCCTCTGCTGTCTGAAGCTCTGTCTGCATGGAGGCATTGGCTATCACAGGGGAAGATGGTGCAGACCCCTCAGCCAGAGCTGCAGCCTGAGCTCTAAGACCAGTGCCTACCATTCTGTTTGGAGGCTCGGGTAGGATGTCCGTGCTTCTCCTGGTCTTTAGTTCTTCCCCCTTCTCAGAGGAACTCTGCCTGCTCGCTCTGCACCTACGGCCTTATGAGGCTTCTGAACCCGGTAGAACTTCGGTGTCCCACTACCTGAGCCGCCTTCTCTGCTGCTGTTGGAGAGTGTTGTGTGTGGCATCCCCACGCTGCCTGCTCTCTGTGGGTAGAGAGCTAGCTCCAGATACAAATTTAAGGACTGGGAGGGGCTGTGGTCACCGTTGCCCTGAAACTTCCACACTACGTCAGCCTCTCGAGGTAGAGCTGGCAGCAGGATTCAGGTTACGTCACTGTCTTGGGTTTTCCTGTCAACGGAATCTCCCGAAAAACCCCCCTGTGTCTCGTGATCAGTCTGTTGGAGCCGGGCCATCTCTGAAGCAGCTGATCTTGGCAACTTCGCTTAGAGCAACACCACTGCACCTGTACCTGTAGTGGTGGATTGAAACGTGAATGAGTTGGAGTGGAGGTGTGTGAAAGAGTTGGGTTTTTTAGACTATGAAGGGGGATTTACTTGTAGCCTGCAGGTGAGAATAAACAAGATCTTTTTTCTCATTATTTTTATTGCCTTAACTGAAGATATGTCAGGAGCTGGCAGCCCTTGATGGTGTGGTTCAGACTCCTAGCCAGCATCATTTAAAATGCCCGAAGATGGAGGTTCAAGAATAAGAGTATAGCACACAACTAAAGCAGAAGCCATGAAAGAAACAAAAGGATGAAAGTTAAGTAATTTGCTGTAGGTATCCCAATCTCTTGAATGCTGTTTTGAGGGGGGCAGAGTGAGGGGGGAAGTATCCTTAAAAAATGACATTTTGAAACTAGGACAACATAAATGTACAGGCAAAGAAAAAAAAGGATTTTTCCCCTGGTCCTTCAGATTATTGTCTCCATGCTAAATTAATTTTAGCAGCTGACTAAGCTGTGGGATGCTCCAGAGCCAGTAATGTTGCATCTTGGCAGCCCTTGGTACTCTCTAAGACTCTTCAGTGAATGTGACCCAGCTAAGCCTGGCGAACAGTGTTGACATTTGCTTTCACAAGCAATGTATAGTGGAGGTTATGTGCATACTCTCTTTTCTAGGAAAATGACTTTATGACTTGGCATGCCTTAGTACGTGTGATGAGCAACAGGAACACAACGTTAATAAGCAGGCATCTGTCATCATCCAAAAATTGTTACTACATCTTCTGCAGTGTTCTTTTTTTTTCTTAAAGATAATATTTAAATCTAATAGCAGGAACTAATGTCTGTAAAAAGACAAATGCTATGCCTGCAGAGGAGCAAAAAGAAATGAAAAAAGAGGGACCATATGTGTATTATATTTGTTGTTACAGCTTACACTGACTAAAACTGTGTTTGTCGTATTATACATCATTGTACTGTAGTTGTAGTAAATGTTCCTTGTAATGCATTTTCAAGTACAAAAATTGCCTCAGAAAAGAGCGTTTACAAAACTAATTCTATTGAAACCAATGAAGTGTTGACACATTGCCTGATGTGGATTTGTTTAAGGACGCATATTTTAGGTTATAAAAGTACAGCCCTTAAGGCAAGAATCAGTGACTGCTCCGTATAGTGACTGAGAGAACACTGCAACAGTATGTTCAGCAAGAAACCCCTCATTAATCCTTTCCTGTAATTCTACCCTATTCACCTTCCTCCTTGCCTGACTCAATAGAATTTAAAACCTGCTGTCAGCACAGTAACCAACCCAGAACCCATTCATTACTCAGTCGAGGCATTTGAAATGTTTGCAGATTTGTCCATGAATGGGAACACAGTGTAAATCTGGACTGAGGAGAGCTTTTTTCCCCTTGTCAGTTTAATTGCTCCTGTGTGATGCATTCAAGTGTTAGGAATCATCGGGGGTTTTGACACCCTCGTCTGTTTGAACTGCCGTAACATTTCACTGCACCCAGCCCCCAAGAAAATCCAAATGTTTGCATCTGAGAAGAAATATGCATCATTTAGTAAAAGCTTCATATTTGCATCAGACGGGACCACTGGCACTCCCAGAAAACATCTGGTGCCTGGAGTCTCTGCTAGAACTCAATGTGAAAAAGTGGGCACCCTCCTGCATGCTAAAAAGCACTTCAATGTGATGGAATTAAACAGTGCAATAATTAAAGGAGGACACAATTATTTCAGTGACTCAGCTGTTGTCAGAAGGACGCATGCTACAGTTTTATAGGACTTATGTTGAATGGACAAAAAAGGCAAACAGCAACTTGTAGGATATTTACATGGTCCCTAGTAACTACTTCCTCAGTGAATGGCCTCTCTAGACTTAACAACCAGTAAAGCAGTTGCAAGCAAGATGCCCAACTGGTCTCTCAAGAAAACATATATGCATCAGTCATTTGCTTGACATACTGGCACTGCTTGTTGCTAACATAAAAAAGGCATCAGGGGACACATCTGTGATGAAGCTCAGAGGGCCGTTCCTTTTGGCAATTTTGTATTTATCCTGACTCATGAGCAGCAGCCTTGGTTAACTAGTAGAGGCTCTTGCTGTTTGTTCTTTGCCGTCAGCAGTAGGGCAGGGAGAGGCCAAGCAAGTTACCATTTCTATTTTCAGTCAAATAATTACTTAATTCAAAAGAACTTTCCCTTCTTTGACCCCTCTACTCCGTTACTCTCTTTCACAAATATTTCTGTTTCTTGCTCTGGAAGCCTGTCTTTACACTCTATAACATTGTAAACTTTGCTACCTGTGGTACAACGATGTTCACACACACATACCCGCACACAGCCAGCCCCCAGTCTGCAATATTGGCATTGTCAAACATCAATTGCTCATACAAACTGTGCTGCACCAGTGGATCACCAAGACAAGTCAACAAACGCAGTGCTGCCAATAGACCAAATAAATCATGGGGGTAATTCCTCGCACCTTGGGGGAACTCTTCTTAGGCTGAACATCATTCAGACTCTAAAAGTCCTCTCTAGCATGGCACAAAATCAGCTGCCAGGCTCACAGCTGCCTAAGCACAAGTAACTCTGAGGTTGGTAGTGCTGCACTACCTTTCACCCCACCTATCTGGCAGTGGGTGTTTTGGGCTGCGAAGATGTTTGTCCCTGTTGAGCCTGGGGTCCTGGCGCTGCTTTCACAAATCTCACCCTCTCAGGCAACTGTAATATAGATTTCTGATTAATCTGTCCAGCTAATGTCTTCCTAACTTCCAGTGCAAAAGAGGTACTATGGTTAATTGTTGTCAAGCCCCATGCTAATGAGTTTTTGCACTGTAGTTTGGGGTTTCATGCTGATCCAGTTGACATAGCTTGGATGAATTTGACCCGCTCCTGCAGTTGTTCTCCTTTGATCCAGAGCGGTTTGTAATTCGACCCATTCAGATGACTTTCTTATAATAGCCCTAGCAAGACAAAACCAAATCAACTCCATTTATCTTAATGGGCTTTTTTTCAGACATGAGGCCTTGCTGATCTTTTGTACAGAAGAAAAAGGACTCTGTGTATCTGATGGGCTTTGAAATACCATCTGGTGTTTAATGTTATTGTGCTGTTCTCATAGAGCTGTGCTGAATCATATCTTAAAAGTTCAACAAGCATTCACTCAGGACCACCATTCAATACAACTGTGTCATTATCAAAGATTCAGATTTACCAAATGCAGCCTGCAGACAAAGCAGATTTTACAGACACTTCTCCCTGAGGCTCTGCTAGCTGAGAGGAGTCCTCAAGTGTGAAGCCTGTGCGTCTTACATCTTTAGCTGCCATTTGGATGCACAGCAATCCTGTTTAAACTCTGAAGTTATCGTTTGAGATATAATCACAGGTGTTACAAGAACAGGAATGGCTTTTATTAAGGATGTGTGAAACTCCTAGAAGCTGAGTTTTAGAGATCCAACCTATTTAGAGGTGGCTAAACTAGATTTTCAAACACCCTGTACCCCTCTCCTTGAAATGGTGCTTTAGGTTTTTTCAACGCTTCTCTATTTATTCGATGTTTGCAGTATTTCAGTAAAAACAAAAAATACAACTGTATTTAATTTTCTAAATGAAGAAGCTTGCATTATACATAGAAAATGGGAAAAAAGCTCTCCCTCCCAGATCAGATTATCCACCAGCAGGTGACCTACATATGATAGACAGCATATGTATCTTTAAATGCTGTTCTCTGTTCCTGACTTTTTTTTTTAATTATTTTTGTTTTAGAAGTCTCTGGGTGGAATCTTGGCTTCCTTGAAGCCACTGGCACAGCGCCCAGTGACTTTAATCGGGTCAGGATTTCACCTTCTATATATTTAGTTTTCCACTCGGTTTACTCTGAACTCCATTTTTCTTTGCTTTTTCTGTGCCCTGTGTCTGCTTCTTTCATTCTTTCTTAACCTTCCCCCATCTTTACTGAAGCACAATGTGAACCAAAGGACTTCTCAGATGAACTTACAACCTGTCATCTCAAAGAAGCTATTTTACAGGCCAGAAACACGAAATTCCAATCCTCATTTTTAATAAAAATGTATGCTTGTCATGTTTCTGTCATTGTACACATGATCTCCCTATACTTACATTTTTCCTTGTAAGCAGGCATAGATGTGTGTTAATAACTTTTTCTTTAAGTCAGAGTATATTCCAGTAAGGCAAAGAAGTTTCTTTCACATTTAGTTAAATTAATAGGCTTACAAATGCTAACACTCCTTCGTGCAAATAACTATCAATTAATCTTTTAAACATTCTTTAATGCCTGATCTTGTCCTTAGAGCTTTCAGAAAAACAACATGGTATTTTGTTTTCATTTAATAATGATTGGAATGCTTCTATATGAGACACAACCGTAGATCATTTTTTGCATAATATTAATGAACTATTTCCCCCTAAAATGCATTTCTGTTTTTATAACTCAGCAAACAGCTCTGTTTGAGTAAATGATCCATCCTTGACTCATTGTGTATACAGACAGAAGATCTGTCTTTGATTGTTGTTTTAATAAACTGGAAGTCTGCCAGTGTTCTCTGGGAAGAGGAAGAGAGCATTAAGCTCATCCTTGTTTGGTATTGCACAAATTTAACCCTTACTTGTCATTTTTTCATACTGTAATGGCTACGCAGGCTAGTCAAAAAGCACAGAGTAATAACTGCTCTGATTTGTAAGCGAGAGACTTAGTAAAACATAAAGCAAGTGCCAAACATGACACATTTTGAATTCCTCTTATGGCACTTAGAGTACAGTGATTAATGAGTTTGTTATCTATCAAAAAGCTTCAGTTTGTGTTATCTATCAAATTCTTCTCTCATGCTGCCTGGTGTGGGACAGGATTTACGGTAAAGAAAAACCTGCCATCCATCCATAGTATCTAAATCTGTCAACTCCACATGTTCATGCAAATACTGTTAAATGATAGATCTGTAGCTATATGGAGACAGAAAAAAAAAATAATTTAAAAAAAAAGAGAAATTTCAAACTGCCAAAACAGTGCTTTTAAAAAAACAAACATGAAGTTTTTTCCTTTGAGCCTCTTGAGCTACTTGGTGTTCTCTTCCTAGAACCAGTTTCTTATTAGAACTAAAATAAGAAATTGCCAATGAACAAGTGACTCTGTTAGCAATGCTAAGTGATTTTTTTTTCACTGTTTTCTTTTATTCTGTAGTTCTCTGGAAGTCATCTGTAATCCGTCTGATAAGGGTCGTAGATTTTTATACAGAAAACTCGTAATTGCTCTACTTTGTTCTCCAGCTTTTAAGCTTTCACAGAGAAACCTGCCTGCACCTTACATAAAGCACACTTCTCTCCATCTGTCAGGCAGGGAATTCTCTGTATGAGAGGAGCAAATGCAGGAAGAGGGGAGGAACATATGGCTTATCTTAGTCCTCCCACCCCTCCCCCTGTTACCATGTGATTGCTCTCTCTCATGCATTTCCATTTTTAATCAATTTGTATAATGTTTTATCAACCTTAGAACACTAGATAGGTATTGTAGATATGGCAGTTTCTGCCGTGTAGTAGACATTAGCTATAGTGCTTGCCCAATGGGAGGGGGTCCACCTTATGTCTCCCTGTCTTGCCTTGCAAGGAGAGAATCAGGCTTATTCCTTCTACTTCATAGTTAATTTAACCTTTGTGCCTTTGAGGTTTATGAGAGGATGAAATGAGCAAAATAGCAGAGTTTTTGAGCTCCTTATATCTTATATATTGTTGCCAACAGAGATTTCTGAGATAAGAACGTGTTTTTCACAAAAATAGTGTTTGTCACTTGTGATGATTTCTGCTCAGTTTCCCACTCATGTAGAAAGCTGTTTTGCATATGATGCTATAACCTCAAGTTCATCAATGAGATCAACAGCAGTAACTTGATAAATTTTGCCATGTTTGCTCACATCATTGCTGAGTTATCAACCAACAGCTACAAAAAGTTCATTAGTGGATAGACAGCTTTGGTTTTTTGTTGTACTAAGCACAAACACAAGCAACAGCTCCCTCAGGAAGGCAAAAATATGTTTATGTTTTCCAAGATTATTTGATGTAGTCAAATTAAGTTAAATTGTCTCCTTGGGCCTAATTTCAGCCACCCATTGGTACAGATGCTTCAAACATTTTTAAGGTCAGTGCAACTTCCCTGTTTGGAGATGTATGCTATTAAAGCTCAGAGTGACTGCCAGAAATTTCATGTATTTTTTTAAAGCTATTTATTATGTTTATTATTCACTAGAATTAACCTATTATCTTGCTAATGTTTGCTCACTTTCAAGCGGTCCAGAAGGTGGAGGGTAATGGAAACAACTTTTTGAATTGACTCCTAAGTGTGCCAACCAAGGGTGGTGCTCTCCCGGATTTGCTGGTCATAGACAAGAGTGAACTGGTTACTTCTTTGTTTAAAAAAATAGCATACTAAAAGTAACTTGGCATATTTGCTTGCAGAACTATGTAATTACTTGACTATGGCAACAAAGTAATCAAATGCAAGGAACTAGTCAAGCACTAAAAAAAGAAATCCCAATGTCATTTCATGTATCTTTCAATCCTGACCATTCTGTGACTTTGAATAAATTTAAAAACCAAAAGCTGAAGCCTAGTAACAAGAAGTTTGCTTTTAATTCACTTGTGAATTAGTCAAGCTTGACATCTAAAGTGCGTTAATGGGTGTAATTAAGTCTAACTAGTCTTGGCTACTTTCTCAAATGTATAATAAAAAGGCTGAAATAACATCCCTAGATGTAATTTTTTTCTAAGGTGAAAACGAAAAATGTTCAGAGAGAAGAATTTTATTATGATAGCAATATTTTTATTGAAGTAGATTTATGTGCTGTTGCTGTTCTCTCCCATGCCCTGATGATAGCAGTTGCATTCCCTTGCAGCATTCCTCCTCCTCCACTTTCCATGCTTAGTCATTATCAAATGCTTCCATCTTGTTTAAATAACATGGTACTTAAACCTTGTTTGATGTTGGTAATATCAGGTTGCTGAAATTACAACTAGGAGGATATGACAGTGTGTATGGATATGTATTCAAGACCTTTAACTTAACAGTTATTCACCCAAGTAACTGAGTTGCAGTCAGTTAAACTTACTGCAAATGTTTTGCTTGAAAGCTCTTAATAAATTAATAAGAATTGACCCAGTATACTATAAATGATGCATATAACGTTACTAATGCTGTTTTGTTAGGGCTATATATCTAAAATAGGGAGTTTTTTCCTAGTTAGATTGTGTCTAGAACTTATAGATTAATTTTAAACTGTGCATTGTGTACATAGCAGGTAGGTAAACAGCACAAAGATAAGTGTGGGTATCTTTGCCTGAACACCATGGGGTGTTTGGCAACTAATCTGGAGAGCAAAGAGTTGGTTGCCTTCCATCAAACCTCACAGGGGACTGTTCAAGTTGTGTTGTGAGAGGGAAAGGAGGTTTGCTACAAATCAGTGCTGTCATTTCAGGACCTTGAGGATGCAGAATTGTTCACAGCAGGCAGATGGGTACAATCCCCTTCCAACTCCATTTTCTCTGACAAATCACCCTTATCTTCAAGAGAACAACCTTTTAAGCCAATTGTAGAAGTGACATGATATGATCAAATGTCATGAGAAGGCTGAGTTGAGACCTTGGACATTATTGTGGGCTAGATGCAAATTAAAAGGATCAAATAACCTGGTCAGGAGAACCAAAGGAAAAGAAATGTATTCCCCTCTAAGAAGAGAACAATAAAATACTTGAAATACACCAAAGAGATGAAGGTTGCTTTGCATCATAGATTAGTTAAAACCTGGGTTCTGATTTATGTGAACTCTCATACTCGTGTGTTCCATTTTTATCCAGTTTCTATTTTCAATTAAAAATGAAAAGGCAAGGGTACAATTCATTTTGCAAAACAGGTTTTGAGTAGTTTTTGTTTTGGAAAGAACATGAAATATAAAGAAAGCTCAAGAACAGATTGCAACTGTTATTCAAAAGCCTGTAAGGCCACAGCTTGCCATACACACAGTGAAAACATTTCACACCAAGAGGAAACAGAGAAAAGGTACATTAATGTTGCTTTTACACTCTTTGCTAGATAGTCCAGTTGTGCAGGAAGGGCCATGGTTCCTGACATTGTCCCGCTCTCACAGTGCTGTGCCTTGCTGGAATCATTTAACCTTATGAACCATGTGGTGTATAAATGTTTATCAGTCTGCAGATAAATTCTCTGATGTTTCATAGGCAGACATGTCACTTGCAAGGGAAAAGTAGAAGTGTTTTCCTCCCTCAGCCTTTGTTTTTCCTTTCCCATTGGTTAAGTTTAAAGAAATTAAATAGAATACCTTCTTCCTATTATTTAGCTGTTCATTTTCAGTTGCCTGCTTCTCTGCTTGCTACTGTTCAAACCTCTTGAAATGATTAATTTTCTGCTGTCTACAGTTGTGGCTAATGCAACTAGAAGATTTTACTTCTGACAGCTGTAAGAGGTTATATCAGAGCTGAAGCAAACAGATCACAAAAGCAAATAGGCATAGAACACAGCTTTTGGGTTCAGAGTGGACCCAGTCTTCCAATGAACTGGTGAGGTGGAAAGGCAGATGTGTTCTGATTTGGAATCTCACAGGAGAAAAAAGTTAATGAACAGGAAGGAATCAGATTAATAAATAAATATTTATTTAGTTTCAGAAGCTGGCCAGATTTAAGTGGCTTCTTTCGTTTTCTGCTTTTCCTCACTCTCTGAAACACTGTTTTACTCCTGATGAACTCTCCATTGGAGGAAACTCTCAATATGCATTCCATGTCATTGTTTTCTGGAATATTTCACCCATTGTTTTAGTTAGGGTGGGGTTTACTATAACATGGAGGCTGCAAAAGAACATGGAGCAAGGTAACTCTAAAATATTGTGATACATTTACTGAGAGAAAAGTGCTTTTTTTATAAATACTATTCTCCTGACATGCTTTTTGTTAACTGCTGATAACTTATCCAGCTTTAGACAGTGCACATGAAGAAAATAACTGCCCTTAACAATCCTAAGAAATCCTTCATAAATAAGTACGACACCGTACGTGAAGACCAGTTGTGATTAGCTCACTAACAAGGGACCTCAGAGTGATATTTTTAGTCCTTTCCTTCACTCTATATAGTGTGTGATATTCAACAAGACACTAAATGTTTGTTACTACCTGAGAAATCACCAAACTGAGATTAAAGAAAGTAGAAAAGGCTCTCAGAAAGTGTTTAGTGTTAACTCCTCCTAAAAAGGGGCCGCACAGCTCAGGTTGTTCACCACACTGACATGTTGTGTTACCAGCTTGGTTTCCATTAGCAGTGCTTCCTAACACAGTGTAGACTTGTCTTTGTTGCTGTCTGCCACATGTCTGTGTGTGTAAGGTGAAAATCCTGACAGATGCACTGGGCAGCAAAGACATCTGTCTCTGTTTCATCTTCCACTGCATATTTCTTGCCAGAAAAAAATATGGTTTCTGCCTCTTGGGATTCAGCTGCCTATCAGTTTGGCGTTAGCATAGCAGAGAAGATTCCTCATTCCTCACTTTCTCATAATGACAATGATTGTACTTTATTGGAATTAAATTTTCCCTCCCTTCCCATGGCACGAATAACAAGGACTTATCCTGAGGGACAAAAATAGACCACTGTGAAGTAACTGCCTAAGCCAGCTTTGTGTGCAATAAGAGCTGGGGTTACTGGAGGGACTGCTGGAGCTTGTGATGGGGAGAGAGGCAGATAGGAGCAGCCTCACATTTGCAGGCCCTAGTATACATGGGATATCAGTTAAACACACTGATATCTGCTGAAGGAAAACCACTGCAGGTTATAAATTATTGAGGAAGTTCTGGAGTGCATCAACACCAACATCCTGATGACACCAAGCTGAGTGGTGTGGTTGACAAGCCTGGAGGGGTGAATGCCATCCAGAGGGACCAGGACAAGCTCAAGAAGTGGGCCTATGTAAACCTCACGAGGTTCAAGAAAGCCAAATGCAAGATCCTGCACACGGGTTAGGGCAACCACCAGTATTAATATAGGCTGGCAGATGAATGTATTGAGATCAGCCCTGTGGAGAAGGACTTGAGGATCCTAGTGGAGGAAAAATAGGATGTGAGTTGGTAATGTGTGCTTGCAGCCCAGAAAACCAACTGTATCCTGGGCTGCATCAAAAGAAGTGTGACTAGCAAGTTGAGGGAGGTTATTCTCCCCCTTTGCTCTCTTGAGGCCCAACCTCTGGAGTACTGCATTCAGCTCTGAGGACCTCAGTACAAGATGTGGACCTCTTGTAGGAGGTCCAGAGGAGGGTCACGAAAATGATCAGAACACCTCTCCTATGAGGACAGGCTGAGAGAGTTGGGATTGTTCAGCCTGGGGAAGAGAAAGCTCTGGGAAGACTTTATAGCAGTCTTTCCATACTTAAAGAGGGCTTATAAGAAAGGTGAAGACAGACTTTTTAATAGAGACTCTAGCAATAGGACAAGAAGTAATGGTTTTAAACTAAAAAAGCGCAGATTTAGACTACACAAGGAAGATACGTTCTACAATGAGGGTGGTGAAACCCGGGAACAGGTTGCCCAGAAAAATTGCAAGATGCCTCATTCCTGGAAACTTTCAAGGTCAGGTTGGATGGGGCTCTGAGCAACTTGATCTTGTTCAAGACATTCCTGCTTATTGCATTGCAGTTAGAATAGGTCTCTGGAGGTCCCTTCCGACCCACACCGTTCTATGACTCTAACTCTGTGGAAGAACAACAGAGCCAGGCTCTTTTTGGTGGTACCTGATGACAGGATAAGAGGCCATATTGCCTCTTAAAATCCACTCTATACTACTCATTTATGCATTTGTCTGTTCCACTCAAAGGAATACATCTGAAAAACTACCAGATTCACTGCAATCGAAGCAAAGAATGTCTACAAATTCTTATTTCATTCAAGACAATGAGGAAGTAGAAGATCTGTGCAATCTAGCTTTGTTTAAGTAAGCAGATCTTTGTGACTTTATTGCTTTGTAAATTTCATTGATACTACACCATCGGATGAACTAATATAATCTGCATGCAAAGCAGCATTAAATTCCAAATTAAGTTTACGTAGATCTGAGCATGCATGTTTGAGTATCCAAATGTTGTGGTTTGTTACTGATTCCCTAAGCATCTTTTGAGGCAAAAGGCACACAGAAACGGTATCCAGAATTTCACCCATGAGATGTGAAAACAGGGTAATATTCTCCTTTAGTGTCATTTTTATTGTGCTGTGTCAGTTTATTTCCATAGCTGTTGAACTGAATTGTCTATTTCCCTTATTGTTTACTATTTGCAGAAACAGACCTGAATTAGTTCATGTACATAAAAGTGTTTACGGAATGTTTTTACATGAGTTTCAGAAGCCACATACGCAAGAATATTTGTGCAAAAGAAAAATTATTGGAGATTGTTACTATGCCATGCATGCTTTAATATTTTTCTATTTTGCTGATGCTTCTCTTCTCTCAAAAACCCTCATCAGGTATACTTCCACTAAGAAATCATTAAAAATCCAAGAAAGCATCTCATTTTTTGCTATGGTAAAGCCTAGCAGGATTTAGACTTTTCTCATCTTCCGTTTCCTAACATTTCCTAAAATATCTTCCGTTTATATCAGCAGTTTTCTCAGGCATTACAGAGAACTCACATATGTGCTTGCATTAGTTATTTTGGACTGTGTGGTTTTTCTTTTTTGTTTAAATAGTGGTTTGACATATGTTGGCAACAACACTCAATGAGACGAGCCAAAAGTACAGTTTAAAACAAAATAAAAAGTAAATTTACCATTCTTAATGTGAAAAAAAAAAAAAACCAACAAACAAAACCACAAACAAACAAAACCCAAATATGATGGTGTGATATGTAATTAAATTTTTCAGGTATTTACGTTGCCCTTTCATTGCTGAATGGTGGCTCTATCCTACAGACACGTCACTCCAGTACTCCCAATTAATTTCAGAATTAATCTCAGAATTAATCCTACCTTATTGAAAGCAGTTCTTTTACCACATTTCCCACAAGATGAAATATCCACTCCTACATAATGTATACATGCTTGTGATTTACTCCAACCTTAAAGACACAGTAGCATAACGTAGGAAGTACACTACCAGTTGACTTAGCATCAGATATGTTTCAATTTTGTTTGATTGTTTGATTTACATGTAGAGCTGAAGATGACCACCTAAAAGAACGATCAGCTGCACTTCTTACCTTAAACCAGGTGGATTCCTTACAATTACAGTAATATTTTTGTTGAAGGCATTGGACTTTGACTGTTGACCTGATACAAGGATAACAGGTATGTTTTTAATCTTCCCTTGTCTTCCCCAGACAAATGGACTCCCAACCAGTGCATCTATATTATGCTTGTTAAGGACAGAATTGTCTCTACCTCCCTCTGTGATTTTCTACTACTAACAAATAAACTAGCTGATTTTGTCACCCTTTTGGACAGTATATATTCTTTGTACATACAAAGTACAAATTCAAATGTTCTTCTGTCTATTAGAACAACTACAGAGGAAACTTGGAAGGCTGCCAGATTCCTGGTAACTGGGAAAGGAGGGGAACCTTCTCTAACTCAGATGGGCAATGGAAGGTAACTTCCATGCCCTTTAGCTATAAATATTAATGAAATTGTCTCCCAAGAAGAGAGGTGAGAGAAGGAGAAAAAGAAAGCCCTCATAGTTTATACAAATTCTTTTGAAGTTTGAAAAAGATAGCCTCTGTTATGTGAAACCCCATCACTCATGCCCCTAGTGAAAATGATCTTATGATGCAGGATACAATTTCTGCAGGGGTCTGTTGGATGCAATTCACAACAGTCTGGAAACACGCTATAAATCCTGTCATTAAAACCAGCTGGGACTTATTAGGAGAGCAATTGTGAAGGAGAATTCATCTTTAATAAGGATGAAGCAGGAATGGTCAGGATTGTCTACAGGATCTGTCTACCTAAACTTGTATGAAACCTCTCCACCCCCTCTCTTTTGAAATTTCCATTTCAATGATAACCAAAAACTGGGCGGGGGGGAGGCAGAGGGGACAAAGAAAATAAAGGTTCACACAGAAGAACTGCTCTAGAAATCCTATCCCTTTCTTTTCCTACCAAAAGTTGCTTTATGCCAAGGTATCTTACTACAAGTTAATTTGCATGAACATAGACATTAACTGTAAAGGCATGCCCTGCTAAAACAAATAAATTGAAGTTGATATTAGGTACTTCTAGACAAAAAATATAGACTTTCCTGTGATTTTCACCTGTGGACAGCGTGGTTCAAAGAAGATCAATTTGGGTCAACGTGCATTTCCAAACAAATTTAAGGCTGCTTTTCAGAATCTCTGAGGTCTACAAATTCTAACAGATGGTCTCCTGTGAAATAGTTTTCTCAAGAGAATCCAGATGCATTCTGCTATAGTGCATGGTATCAAACGAAGAACTGCTTTCGTGACTGAGTAGGTACTTTCTAAAAAGAAAGACATTTTTTCTCACAGATCTGATCTGTGTTTGTGAAATACGACACTTATCAATTTTAGAACAGAGGAAACCCACGGAAGCACACAAGCTCAAACATGATAACTGGCAGCTCTTAATCCTAATCCTATTGCGAATCAGTAAAGCACTTCTGACTTGCAGTTGAAGTGAGATTTTTAGATGAGGCAGAAAACTCCATTCCCTTGACTACATTCTTTTCTACTAGAGCCAGTTATGGAAGGGTTCTTCCACGACCTGTGATAAGCTGCTGTTAAGGAACACAGGTTAAAAGCTTGTAAAGTTGGAGTAGAAACTTCAGTGACAAGGTCTGCCCTTTGCAACGGAGAGCAGATGTGTTCAGAGGGAATACAGGTGAGGCAATTAATGTCAATCAGCAGTTCTGACATACCTAGGAAAGAGGTGTGATGGGACCTCTTCATTCTGAAGGTGATGACCTGGGGCATCACCAGCACCTCGTCATAAGAAAGAAGATATGTATACGTAAATGTTGTCCTGACACACCTAGAGTCACACTGTCCAAGTGAGGAAGGTTCTGCTAGTCTAAAAAGGAGTTGCTACTGTATAATAGCTGAGTAAGTGCTGACAGATGCTTTTTGAACTAATTGTGCTAGCAATTAAAAAACAAAGAACAACTGTCAGTGTTGTGAAAGTCTTTTAAAAATTATTGCTCTTTATTTATCTATGGACATAGCTAAAATTCTTGAAAAAAAAACCAAACACAACTGGTAGTGTCACAGAGAATGCTGTTCTTAAACTGCTACAGGCACCAGGTAACTATCTCTAAAACAACTGCAGGTTGTGATAGTGGAAATACTGGTTGAACTGTGAATGCCCTAGTGTGACTGAAATAGCCAATCAGATTGTCTGCAGTTAAACAGAGAACAGATCTGTTGATTGGTGAGGTGAAGGACAGCCCAGAGCAAACTGAAAAGAGGGAAAGAAAAAATAATTTGCCATCTGGAGACGGAACAGCCTCTCGGATAAGTGGAGAGCTATTGAGATATGCAGAGAGACATTGCAAATTTACCCTGCTTGGAAATCTGACTGAATAGTCAATTTTTCCCGTGTTCCTGTTCAGACGTGCTGAGCACTTGGTGGTTGTAGAGGTCTACAAAAATCTTGTGGATTGTGTTAATGTACCTTTTGTTCTTGGTTTGTTCCTTATGTTGAACTAAACAATACTTTGCTTTGAAAAAGCTGATTAATCACAACTGTTAAAATAAAATACTATGTGTTGAAGAAAGAAATACAGCAAAGAGAAGGTGAAGAGTAGGTTTCAAGGGAGAACCTGAAAAAAAGGTACTCAGAAGGATTAGCAAGGGTCAAAGAAGTAGCTGGTGCAGTGTGGTGAGTTGCTAAAGCTTTCTAGTAGGACTTAGAGTAAAACAAGGACTCTGGCTTTCAGAAAAAAGTCAGAATTCATTTTCATTTCTCTTATTCATTTTTTTTTATCTTTTTTTAAGTAACAGTGAATGTGTAAATGCATGTTTGTGCTGCACATTCGGTTGACTGTGCAAGACACCTAACCATGTCCCTTCTCAAAACTAGGCAGAAGATAAATGGGGCATACTCAGAATACACACCAAATCAAACTGTTAGCCCCACCTTGTCACAGAAAGTCTCTTGTGACCGTGAAATCTTTCTTAGAGCTGAAGATGCCAAACAGAGATAGCTTTGCTGTACCAGTGAGTTTCTGGAACTAGTTTTTAGTACTTGCCATTTTCTGAGAAGTTCCAACAACAGATTTCAGTTGGACCAAGAAGGGACCTTCACCAAGGAGTCATCCTTGGAAGAAGCACTGTGCTATTTCCCAAGCAAGCTCTAAGCTCAGAAGGAAGGACTCTCACTGCTTTCACAAGAACTAATGAAGGCATAATTTTGTATGTGTGTGTAAATATGCAGAATCCAAAGGGCTGCCCGTTCTAAGAGACTAAAAATAAACTCCCTTTCCTTGAAAACCTATTTATGGTTCCTACATAAATAGCATGAAGTCTGTTCACTTAAAGATGAGTTATAGTTATGTCCTGTAAATTGCATTTTTGTGATGATAAATGGCATTTGTAGTTCTTACTGTACAGTAGAAAATATTTTAAAAAAAAAAATAATTAGATCTAAAAAAATGTAAATGCTCTGGACTTGCTTCATCCTTTGATTTATTTGTGGAATGAAATAATGAACTATGAACCTTGTAGCTAGCTCTAATTTTGCCTCAGGAATGCCTCTGCCCATCATAAATTAGTACTGTTGTGCATTGCGAACAAATACATCTCTATCTATTTCAGCACATTTTACTGCCATCCTTCACTACAAAAGAAAATAAGGTTGGGAATTTCTAGTTTTCACCAATTGCTCTTAAAGCCAATTCTGTCTTTCTCATTGTCCACAATGCTTGCTCTCAAATCAGTGCTTGTGTTGATTTATTGACAAACCACAGTTTAGAGCAAATGTCATCCTAGGGTAACATTATCTACAGGACACATACTGAGTGACTGAGTAGGAGTTGTCACGATGTATTATTCAAGACTGTACTTTCCCAAACCAGCGTACATCACAAAAAAATCAAACTAGGAAGGCTGCTTTTTTTTTTCTTTTTTTTCTTCCCAGGATCCTTATCAGCTATCATCTAGGCTCAAAAGAATGAAGTAGAAAAGGTTAGTGACATGCTGAAATCGCTCTCATCCACTGTAAATTAATTTTTTACTGCATAGAATGGCTTCAGGATTAGACAAGCACAAAGGTGATCTTTACAATTGTTCTTTCTAACCTGTGTTCTATCCAAGTCTGCCTTTGCATACGCTTGCACAATTTTATTGGTCTGTCTTTGCTTGATAATTGAAGCATCTAATGTGGATTAGGTCCTACTTCTGCTTGAGTCCAAATAATAAAACCAGCTCTGGAACTTGCATAAGATTCAGATTTTTATGTGTTCTTTTTAAATATTTATACTCTCTTTCAAATAAGGAAGTGTTCCTTAACCCTTAGCAAAAGTGAGAGGTTTTTTTTATTTAAAAAAAGTCTTATGCCTAATAACTAGAATTCACTCCTCAGATGTTTTCTGACTGTTTTTAGCAGCAGATGCATCATGAGCTTGTTTTGTAAACCAAGCAACCTTTCTTCTAACCATGGTAGTTATACCAGAGGAATTTTAAACAATAGCATTTCCAGCAGCTAGAAAAGCAAGTATCTTGCTGAGAAAGATGGAAGACTCATGGTAATTCCTCTGTGAGAAAGCAATGGAAAATAAGAGCTGTCATCTAGAAAATGACAAAGCCGTTTCTAGTCCCTGTAGATTAACACTCTATCTTTCACTGAACAAATATGTTGTTAAAGGTGTTGGCCTGTAAACCAAACACAGAAATATGTCACGGTGGTATCAGAGTGGAACTATTAATCTGTGTTTGAAATGTATTATAATTATTAAATTTTTTGTATTAGGAGTGAGCCCTCCTAGAAACTCTCTTCTTAAAGAGGCAGGCAAAACATTAAACCACTACAAACAAAAAGCTTATTGCAAACTAAACAGGTATGAGTTGGTCCAGGGGGGTGAAGAATCTTGTCTCAGTGTTGATTAGGTCAGTGGTAGAACTAGAGATAAAGCATAAATTTCCCCAGCTCCCAGTCTAGTGACCTATTCACTTGGCCACATAGGCTGACAAGTGACGACACTGAGTCACATGCAAAATCGTTTGAAATATCCTCTCTAAGTCCTCTGCATCTTCCTCTTGTACACCTTTTTTTTTCTCCTGAAAATCTGTCTGCTTCTGTCTAAGATTTCACCACTACCCTTCTAATAGCACTTTTTTCTCTCTCTCATTTTCCTGCTAAACTGCCTGTTAAACAGAGCAAGATATGTAGCCAGTCTGAGATTAGCTCTCTATTTAGCTTTTTCTGATTCCTCTCCCCCTTCCTCCTATCTTTTCATCAAAAATATATAGTTTCTATGTGATTATGGCTGGCCACTGCTCAACCTTTTGTGCAGGGCTGATTTAGGTTTTCCAGTTCAGTCACAGCAGGAAAGATAAACCCTGAACCACATGATGATGTTGGCAGTGTTAGACAGTGGAAATGAAGTCTCTGGGGGATACCAATTGACATTTCAACACTCTGGCTGCCAAAAAACAGGCTTGCCCAAAAAAAAAGTTACAGGGGAAAAAAATGTTAAAAGTCTTGAAAATTGAAAGCACAGTGAGAAAACTAGTATGCATTCATAAATGGAAAGTGAGAATCTGTTTTACTTTTTGTGTCTTTACATAACAGATGGAGACTGACCGTAGGTACTTCCTGCCCTCCAAAAACACCACTTTAAGTTCCCAGGAGTTATAAGTAACTCAGACATACTTAAAGAAGTGAAGAGTTATATTTAAAAAGGGATTATAATTGTTTTGTTCTGGTAGGAATTACAAGGATGCAGAGCTTCCTTACAAATCTAATTCTTCTGTCAGTTTTATAATGCAGTAGGCTTAATTTTTTCTTCTACTTTACACCTGACTTACACCAACTTAGCTCCATGTCCTTGGCTAATTCTAATTCACGCAAGAAACAAACAAGAATCTTCCTGAATGTTTTTGATGTTTTTTTCTCATCCAACTCCTGCATTTTAATTTTTCTTCAAGCTTTAAGTTACATTTCTTTTTTCTTAAAAAAGTGTAAAAAAACAGAAGAGCATGTTCAAGTCACAGTAAAACCTCTGTTTGATTTCTCCCACCCCTTTTTCTCTTCCTTCTTTCTTTTCAATGACATTTCCTATGATGAGCACTCAGAAAGAATAGCTATTGCCTCTCTTGTCAGTTTTGTTTTGTCAGCTCTGAATGCTGGGTCTTGCTTTGCTGTTTTCAAGGTTTCTTTCAATCCCTTGAACACAGCTGGCGCTTCAATCAAGAGCTCACACCGTGAAGAAGCTGGCAGTTGATCCCCAACCAACTATGTGGAAGATATATAATATATTTCACAGTACACAGTGGAATACGCTTTTCATTTCGTTATTGAGAGAGACTGCTTCACTCAGGAGTTCTTCTATACAAAAATATTAATAATGTCCCATTCTCCTTAGGGATGTGAACATTTGGGGTTTGAATTTCAATGACCCCTGCTTGTCAGGTTGATGTGACTTTAACAAATTCAGTAAACCAAGCCTTTTCACACCTCAGTTTATGGTTTCATTACCTTCACTTTTGAGGAATTTCTTAATCACTTCTTGGAAAAAGTTGTGCAAATTGAAGGCTGTGAAGAGAGTCTGTGAATACCCAAACATTGCAGAACTGCATAATTGAACAGTGCTGTAGAAGGGATGCTAAAATGTCTGAATACTCTCATCTTTGTTTTCATTAATTACATTTGAGTTATTAAAGACACAACTGAAAAGTCTTGTTTTTTCTTATGTGTTTACTCTTTGGTGTGTTAGTTGAGGCGGTTAGAAGTTGTCACACAAAATTCCCACTAGCTTAAGTAAGGACTGCAGTGTGAGTGGAAATCTTTGAACACTGCGAGATTTTTTTGCACCAAGTCCTCCCTTTAGAGGTGAAAAACTGGCTGTCAGTGATGCATGAGGAGGAGGACTCACAGCTAGCAGGGCTGATGTCTAAGGATGATTTGTGAACCAGTGTCTTTTGCAAGACATTTTTTTGGTTATGGAAAAAGGGATTGCAAAGGCCAGTGTGTGCACAGGAAACCTGACAAGCCTATTTCTTCTAAGCTAGAGAGGATCTCTGCGGCACTGTTTGCTGTGTTAGTCTACTCCAGCAACACGTGTGATTCTCTGAGATGATTGAGAGCCTTTACCTCCTATTAGCCTTGTTGAACTAGAATCTTAGCAGTCAAGCAAGAGAGTTTGTTCAGATCTGCTTTCCTCTTATGCAATGAGTTAAAGGAGTTTTGGGAAGAACTTCCTTGATTTACAATCTAAAGTAATGTGTTTATTAGCATATTTGCTTTCAAAATGTGCACACTTAAAAGTCAGTTGGAATATGTTAGAAATGCTCATAAAAGAGCAACATTCACCCTCTTTTCATATAGGGAATACGTATTCATTCTTACAATTCCTTATTTTAGGATCAGGGAAAACAAAGACACTGGGGGCACTTAGAAGTGTAAAGAACATATTGAAAAGAAAACATCCATCTGAGTGTGAAAAATCTGAAGCCTGTTTAGTAATGAGTTTGGGGAGCCTTACATTTTTGCTTCAAACACAGAAAACCTGCCAGATGGAGCCCATTTCCAGCAATGCCCAAAGTGAGTGGAATGTACAATATTTACAGAAAACTGGCTGCTTAAGTGGTTTGCTGTGCTCGTAAGACATTTTTCTCTTTAATTTTTTATATTCTCTCAGTTTCTCCACTCCCTCTTTCCTTTACATGAAATGACAGCCATGGCTAGTTTAGCAAGTTAAGATGTCAGTGTGGGTTTCCTTTACTACAAAGGAGACATGCCACTGTCAGTGACTGATTTAACAGCAGGCAGACTGGCCTGATAGCTGAAAGCTGTTTAGAGCTGTCCTTCGGATTTTCTCTTTCTTCTTCGCCTCTTCGGAGTAATCCTACCTCATCTGTGGAATGGCTTCTCTCCTTATCTTAACACCCAGATGCTCATTGTAAACAAATTGCTATTCTCTCAGACAATTCACTTTGCAAATTTGCCAAATAATAGTTCCAAACCTTACCTGAAGCACATTGCTTACATTTTTCAAAGGCTTAAATGCGGGCGATCCAGACAACATTTTTAAGAGTAAGATGCACTATCACCATAGTGAGATTTGGTCAGTCTGGGAATGCTTTCAATATAGCTAATGAATTGATATGCATAATTTGGCAATTATTTGACCTGAGGGGAGAGAGTTCCTATCTCTAATTTCTCTGATTTTATTTTAAATATAACCTGTGCTATTTTAAATATAACCTGTGTATTCAGTCATGTATTTAACTCATACAGAAGAGATAGAATCATAGAATGGTTTGGGTTGGAAAAGACCTTAAAGATCATCAGGCCCTCTGCCATGGACAGGAACACCCTCCACTAGACCAAGTTGCTCAAAGCCTCATCCAGCCTGGCCTTGAACACCTCCAGGGATGGGGCATCCACAGCTTTCCTGGGCAACCTGTGCCAGTGTCTCACCACCCTCACAGTGAAAAATTTCTTCCTAATGTCTAGTCTAAATTTACCCTCTTTCAGCTTATACCCATTACTCCTTGTCCTATCACTATGCTCCCTGACAAAGAGTATTTGCCCGTCTCTCCTGTAGATCTCTCCTGTAGGCCCCCTTCAGGTACTGGAAGGCTGCTATTAAGTCTCCTCGGAGCCTTCTCTTCTCCAGGCTGAACAACCCCAAGTCTCTCAGTCTGTCCTCATAGGGGAGGTGCTCCAGCCTTCTGACCAATTTCGTGGCTCTCCTCTGGACTCTCTCCAACAGGTCCAGGTCTTTTTTATGTTGGGGGCCCCACATCAGAACACAGTACTCCATGTGAGGTCTCACAAGAGCAGAGTAGAGGGGGAGAATCACCTCCCTTGACCTGCTGCTAGGGCTTCTTTTGATACAGCCCAGGACACAATCGGATTTCTGGGCTGCAAGTGCACACTGCTGGCTCATGATCAGCTTGTCATCCACCAGGACCCCCAAGTCCTTCTCCTCAGAGCTGCTCTCTATCCATTCCCTGCCCAGCCTGTACTTGTGCTTGGGATTGCCTCAACCCACGTGCAGGACCTTGCACTTGGCCTTGTTGAATTTCATGAGGTTTCCATTGGCCCACCTTTCAAGCCTGTCAAGGTCCCTCTGGATGGCATCCCTTCCCTCCAGCGTGTCCACCACACCACACAGCTCGGTGTCATCAGCAAACTTGCTGAGGGTGCACTCCATCCCACTGTCCATGTCTCCCACAAAGATGTTAAACAACACTGGTCCCAGTACTGACCCCTGTGGAACACCACTTGTCACTGGTCCCCACTTGGACATTGAGCCATTGACCACCACTCTGAGTGTGGCCATCTAGCCAGTTCCTTATCCAGCGAGTGGTCCTTTCGTCAAATCCATGTCCCTCCAACTTAGAGACAAGGATGTCATGTGGGACTGTGTCAAAAGCTTTGCACAAGTCCAGGTAGATGATCTCTGTTGCCCTTCTTCTATCCATCAGCGCCATGGCTCTGTCATAGAAGGCCACCAAATTCGTCAGGCATGATTTTCCCTTGGCAAAGCCATGTTGGTTGTCATCAATCACCTGCTTGTTTTCCATGTGCTTTAGCATAGATTCCAGGAGCATTTGCTCCATGATCTTGCCAGGCGCAGAGATGAGACTGATCAGCCTGCAGTTTCCCGGGTCTTCCTTATTTCCTTTTTTAAAAATGGGGGTTATGTTTCCCCTTTTCCAGTCTGTGGAAACTTCACCAGAGTGCCATGACTTCTCAAATATGATGGATAGTGGTCTGGCAACTTCATTCACCAGTTCCTTCAGGACCCGTGAAGGTACACTAAATAAATTTAAACAATTTGCTATGTCTGCATAGAGCAAATATTTTGGTTGTTACACAGATTTGTGGTGAATTATACTAAGTTAAGATGATGAGTCCACTTCTTTTTTTTTTATTTTCATACCCACAGGTGACATGAACGGAAGATTCAGAGTAGCAGTTGCAGACTCCTCATTTCCAGACATTTTAAACTCCAGTTTCTAAATAGCCAATAGCTGAAACACTTTGTCTTAAAAATAGTAGCTTTCCTGAGAATTTAATTAGGTCATCTACAGGGGTTATCTTTGGCACTCTGAAATTAGCTTTGTTGCAGACACTTGGGAGGACAATTAGGACCCATCTTATTAACACTGAAGGTTAAAACTCCAGTACTGTCTTGTATCAGGACATAATCTTTCATGCTTCACAGCTCCAGTTTTCACAATGAGCTGCAGTGGAAACAGTAGAGGAGGGGAGGGAAAGGGCAGACCTGAAAGAGCTAAATAAATATCCAGTTTAAGGAAGACCCTTCAGGTTTTTTGTTCAATCAACCTGATAAATATGAATCAGAAGAAGAAACAAGGTTGGTGGAGATTGGTGAGCTACAATTATATTCAACAAATTCTCTTAACTGAATTCATAAAGTTACGTTTAAAGAACAGGGTAATTACCTGATGTTGAAGTACATTTTTTTTTTGTGGAGGAATGTTAAACATAAACTGCATTAAGAATTCTTGTGGTAATCAGATACATTTTTCAGGATAAAATTTTTTTCATTTTAATTTTGGTTAGGAAATACCATGTTTTGACAGCTTTAATGATATTGAGCATGAAAGTCACGAGAATGAGTTTGTGCTCACATGATAACTATAGAAGCGATCTCATAATCCCTACTTTAAAATACACACTATATTATGCATCTGTTGGACATGGCCTGTTTCTCAATTCAACATAATCAATTATTTGTAAAGATTTTTGTTTTAGGGAGATAAGTATTTCATAAAACTACATTTTACTGTGATAAAAGGATGTTTTCATATCTTGCTTGCTGGATATACATAGTCTTTTCATAGGAAACCTTCCCACATGCGTTGTGCAATAACGAGTAAAATGACCTTCCAGGTCATGGGTTGCTGCTTGCTTTTTTTTTGTGTTGGTTTCTTCTTCTTTTTTTTTTTTTTTTTTTTTTTTTTTTTTTTTTTTAAGTGGCACCTGCTGTGTGGTTCTCAATATAATAGAGACTTCTTGCAGCAAATCACAGATGTTTTACACACTGGAAAAGTGGACAGGAAGCAATCACTAAAGGAAAAGCATAAGCAGTGGGGGAGGGCAAAGGAGGACAGAAACTTTGCTCTGCACTTTCTTGGCGTTTTCTTACTTAGCAGTGATCTGGTGCTCTATTGCTGTTGGTTTTTAGTTAGAACCTTATCTAGCACATGCAGGATTATTTTGCTGTTGTTATACTTTCCCTTCATTAACACTGAGACACTCAATAATTCATTTTCCCGTGGAGATGTGGGAAGAAGACAATGCTTGTTTGGTTTTCTTTTAAATGGATTAATTTAAAAAAAATACAGTAATACAGTGAAAACTGCTTATATTTCAAATTTTGCAATTCTTAAAATCTCTTTATGTAGTTATACTTGACTGAATTATATTTATGTAGAATGAAGAAAAACAGCAGGCTGTGGAGATCTGTTTGAAAGGCAACCAGCAGCTCTGCTGAGCAAGAGGAGAAAATACTTGGTGAGCTGCCCTTTCAGACACTATATTGCTTTTACTTTGTGTAAAACCTTCTCTTGTCCCCTCCCAGACTCTTATAGTTCTTGGATGCAAATTCAGTATATTTCATCTTTGAATATGGAATGGATATGAATCACAGCTCCAAGACCCTTAAGAAGGAGAAAGAAAGCTGGAACAAAAAAAAATGTTCTCCCATTTTAAAATTGTTGCTTTTTAAGATGTACTGAAAGCTGCAGACACATAGACATGTTCTCTGATACTGTAGAGGAAGAACTTCTCATCCAAAAGTTTTTCTGGAGATTATAGGATCTTGTTAAATACATTAACTTTGTCTAGGAGTGCCAGAGATTAAATAGTTATGAATAGAAAACCAAATACTACAGAAATAGCAGCTAAATTTACTAACTGCTTTTTCTCTTTCGGGATTTTTTGGGGGGTTTTTTTGTTATGGATTGTGGTTTTGGGAGGGTTGTTTACTTTATATTGTAAACATTGCATTGTCTTTTCAAAATAATTGAAGTATAATTTATCTGAATCTTCTTGGGGGCTTCTCCTGTTCACCTGGGGATCCTGTGTCTTGGTCAAGCTATCAGGATACATTCCGGACACAGATAGTGTCTCAGCTTCCTGTCAGTATCATCAGGAGTCACCAAAGAAAGCTATGAGTACAAGGCTGTGACTGTAACCACCTCGCAGCAATGACCGGACGAATAGTTCTGGAGGATCATTGACCACAATTTCCTGGCTAAGACTCCCTGTGGGATGACTGTTTTAGTAGATTTTTACCAGGAGTGTCTTATGTCAGCATGTGCTGGCGTGTGCTTGGAAGGAGGCTGAGGAGTTAATACAAACTTCAGAATAGTTTGAGGACAGGGACATACAATCAGGTTATCTCAGGGTTAATAAAGAAAATTGGCCAGAAGCTTCTAATTTCTAGGTCTAGACAGAAGGTAAGTTTTGTTCAGTCTTTTCTCTCATCTATTTACCTTTTATTATTTAATTATTTGTTTCTGACTCTTCTATGTTCCTGTGGCTACGATTAAGAAGGTGTTTTGCCTTAAGAAAACCCTTACTGTTCCTCTGTCATGTCATAGAATCATAGAAACATAGAATGGCCCAGGTTGGGAGGGACTTTAAAGATCTCTTAGTTTCAACCCTGCTGCTGTGGGCAGGCTTGCCAACAACTATAGCAGGCTGCCCAGGGCCCCATCCAGCCTGGCCTTGAATGCCTCCAGGGATGGCATCCACAACTTCTGGGGCAACCTGTTCCAGTGCCTCACCACCCTCTGTGTGAAAAATTTCCACCTAATATCCAACCTAACTCTCCCCTCGCTTAGTTTAAAACCATTCCCCCTTGTCCTGTCACTATCAACCCCTGTAAAAAGTCATTACCCCTCCAGTTTATAGGCTCCCTTCAAGTACTGGAAAGCCACAGCGAGGTCTCCCCGGAGCCTTCTCTTCTCCAAGCTAAACAAGCCCAGTTCCCTCAACCTTTCCTCATAGGAGAGGTGCTCCAGCCCTCTGATCATCTTAGTGGCTCTCCTCTGGACCTGTTTGAAGAGCTCCATGTCTTTCTTGTGCTGGGGGCCCCACGCCTGGACACAGTACTCCAGATACAACTCACAAGATATTTTGGTTATAAAGCCACAGGGACAGTTTTTGCTAAACACCTGGTGGGCTGAGGCAGGGACAGGGAGGGTTTCACTCACCACTTAGGGTCATGGGCAAGAAACCAACACGACTTGGGAAGAACAAGAAAAACAATTTAATTTATTAATTATTACAACAAGAAACAAGATACTGAAAGAGAGAAACCATATCTTAAAAAGGCACTTTTCCCCCACCCCTCCCTTCTTCCGAAAGCCCAAAGGCTTTGTTCTGTACCTTCCCCCCCTCCCCGGAGGCACAGGGGGGCAGGGAACGGGAGTGCAGTCAGTCTGTCGCTCCTTCCTCCTCACAGTGTTTCCTGGCTGCCACAATGTAGTGTCCCTTCTCACAGAGTCCAGAAGGACACTTCTCCAGTTCCTTGAGAGTCCTTCTCCAGAACTTCTCCAGCGTGAGTCCTTTTCCAAACGGGGCTACAGTCCCCTGAAAACTGCCTGGCTTCAGCGTGGGCTTCTAGTTCCAGCATGGAGGTCCTCCACGGCTGCATCTTTCTTCACCACGTGGCAGAGGAAGTACTGAGAGTGTTCCATTTCTTAATCCCACACAGTGTCTGTCTGGCCGTCTCCTTCAGCATCTTCCTTCTCTCTCCGCTGCAGGTCTTCGTCAGCCCCTGGGAAAATGGACTCTCGGGCAAGCCATGGCAGGGGCTTGGGCTATGGCAGGTCATTTCGCAGAAGCCGAGCAGATGACTGGACGGCCAGATCGGCCCACCCAAGACAGGCCCATTGTTCTGTGCCCCCTCTTCAATGTGTTATTTGCAGAGGCGCCGCCTGGCTCAGCCCTGGCCTGGAGTGGGTCCAGCCTGAAGCTGGGATCCTTCCAGCAGTTTCTTACAGAGGCTAGGTGATGGTGGTGCCCCTTCCCCCACTCCCCCTCCGGGTTACCAAACGCTTGGAGGTGGGGTGGGAGGGGGCAGGGGGGTGAATCATTAACAGTCCCTTAAAAAGGAGCCACCACTGTAACCCCTCCCTTGCCACCAGCAGCAGACTGGAAGCTAGAGGAACACTTAGCAGTTGCTTAAGGACCCATCACACCCCTCCCTGCTACCAGACAAAACCCCCCACACAAAACCATAACACAAGAGCAGAGTAGAGGGGGGACAATCACCTCCCTCTCCCTCCCTTTTTTAATGCAGCCCAGGACACGGTTGGCCTTCCAGCTGCAAGCACACACTGCTGGCTCATGTCCAGCTTCTTGTCCACCAGCACCCCAAGTCCTTCTCCGCAGGGCTGCTCTCGAGGAGGGAGACATCAAACCACACTGTGTCTGCTTGTTAGGCAGGACTGATGCCTCTTTCAAGTTAAGAACATCATGGCAGGATAAAACTGAATTATGGGAATATACAGAACAAATGTGCCACTGCTTTTGATATTTACTATGGTTTCTGGGCGTGGTAAGACATATTCCGCCACTGATTTCAGTGGACTGCCCACCAGAAAGCCTAATACCTATGGTGTTGCAGCTGGGTGAGCTACTGTCTCCCTCAGATTTTTCTTAATTCAGACGACATCATCTGCGGTATTGATTTCATTCAAGGCAGAACTGAAATCTCCTAGACAACGGAGCTGGGCACTGTGTACAGAAGTAGATAATCATCCTCTCAAGCCTGATCTAATTGACCTGCTGAGTAAAATGTGCTTCTCTTCTCTGGAGTGAGCAGTTTGCAAGAGTGCATCTGTGTAAGACCACTCAAGGGTCTTCCTTAATCTACCAGGTGAGATGTAGCCTCCCTTCTCCAGGGCCAGTTAACAGTGCCCTTCCAGTCATACCATGCATTAGCCCATTCACCACCAATGCAGTTGTGCATACAGTGTCCGTGGGTATAATTTGCTAAGCATGAAGATTACTGTAGTAAAAAGATAAATATCTCTGTGAAGCAAATCTCCACTGTTTTAATATGTTGTATATTTCTCTTTCACAGTCTCATTTCAGTATTCTCCTTTTTCTTCAACAAAAATAAACGCAGTTTTCTTTACGATTCTAAGGTCTGAAGAACTAGTACACAGATTTATTTAGATGTACACAGATGCATTTAGAGCAACTACTGAAAACACAAGAGGAAAATCATAAGGCAGCTTGGCTCCAGGTAGCTGAGAACATATGAATTGGAAAGGACCGTGGAGGTCATCTAGTCCAATCCCCCTGCAGTAAGCAGGGACATCTTCCACTAGCTCAGGTTGCCCAGAGCCTCATCCAAACTGACCTTGAATGTTTCCAGGGGCGGGGCATCTACCACCTCCCTGGACAACCTGTTCCAGTGTTTCACCACCCTAAGCGTGAAATATTTCTTCCTTACATCTGGTCTAAACCTCTCTTCTTTTAGTTTAAAACCGTTATGCCTCGTCCTATTGCTACATACGCTGTTAAAAAGTTTACCCTCCTCTTTCTTATAAGCCACCTTTAGGTACTGGAAAGCCACAATCAGGTCTCCTCAGAGTCTTCTTCAGGCTAAACGACCCCAACTCTCTCAGCTTCTCCTCATGCTCCAGCCCTCTTGATACCTCCTCTGAACCTGCTCTAACAGTCCTTCCTGTGCTGAGGTCCCCAGAACTGGATGCAGTACTCCAGGTGTGACCTCACAACAGCAGAGTAGAGGGGCAGAATCACCTCCCTTGACCTGCTGGTTGTGCTTCTCTTGATGCAGCCCAGGATCTAGTTGGCTTTCTGGGCTTCAAGTGCACACTGCTGGCTCATGTCCAACTTCTCATCCACCAGGACACCCAGGTCTATCTCTGCAGGGCTGCTCTCAATTTCTTCATCCCCCAGCCTGTATCGATACTGGGGGCTGCCCCGACCCATGTGCAAGACCTTACATTTGGCCTTGATGAACCTCATGAGGTTTTCACAAACCCACTTCTCCAGCTTGTTTAAGGTCCCTCTGGATGGCATCCCATCCCTCAGGGGTGTCAACCTCACCACTCAGGTGTTGTCTGCAAACTTACTGAGGGTGCACTCCATCCCATCATCTATGTCACTGATGAAGATATTAAACAGCACTGGCCCCAGAACAGACCACTGAGGGACACGGCTTGTTACTGATCTCCATCTGGACATTGAGCCATTGACCACTACCCTCTGGAAGTGACCATCCAACCCATTTCTTATCCACTGAACAGTCCACCCATCAAATCCATGTGTCTCCAGTTTAGAGAGAAGGATGTTAGGAGGGACTGTGTCAAAGGCCTTGGAGAAGTCCAGATAAATTCCATCTGTGGGTCTTCCCTTGTCTACTGATGTAGTCACTCCCTCATAGAAAGACACCAAGGTGGTGAGGCAGGACTTGCCCTTGGTGAAACAACGCTGCCTGTTTGAACTACTTCCCTGTCCTCCAGGGGCCTCAGCATGGCTTTCAGGAGGACCTGTTCCATGATCTTCCCAGGCACGGAGGTGAGGCTGACAGGTTGGTAGTTCCCATGGTACTCCTTTCTACCCTTTTTAAAAGTGAGTGTGATGTTGCCTTTTTCTAATCACCATGGACTTTGCCTGACTGCCATGACTTTTCAACTGTCACAGAGAGTGGTTTGGCGACTACATCAACCAGTTCCCTCAGGGCTCCCGGATGCATCTCATCTGGTCTCATGGATTTATGTACCTCCAGGTTCCTCGGGTGGTCACAAATATGATCTCCTTTTACAGTGGGAGAAGCTTTGCTCTCCCAGTCCACATCTTCTGGCCCATCCCCTCAAGACGTGTATGAAGAGAGGTTGCTAGTGAAGACTAAGGCAAAAAAGTTGTAAAGTACTTCAGCCTTCTCCTCATCAGTTGTTGCCAGCTTGGAAGCCTCACTCATCAGAGCAGGTACACTCTCTTTGACCTTTGTTTTCTGATTTACATACCTGTAGAAGCCTTTCTTGATATTCTTAGCATCCCTTGCCAAGTTCATGTCCACAATTTCATGTGGGAAGGAGGTTTCAAGGAAAAATTGCAAAAGCGATAGCTTGGTTTTGGTAGAGTACCCTCATAAAATAAAACTACTCAATGCCCCCATGGAACATGCTGCTTTTTCAAGAATACACACCCAACCCATTAAAAGCCTTCTCATTGACTTGTATAAATCTGGCATTTAACAATCTGTATAATAATGAAATAAAACTTCTTCAACAGTCAGATGGGGTTCAGGTAGGTAAATGTAAGAGCAATACAATTTTGAAAGAAGAATCCAGAAAGGAAGAGGCCTTAAACTTGTACAGTTCTAGTCTAGAACTTTTGCTTCATACAATCGCATGTACATCTTAGTTTTCTCTTTTAACACTTTAAATCTTGTGTAAGGAGTGTGTGAACTAACTGTTTATCAGAAATATTGAATTGTGTTCTGCCTGAGGCTGTAAAATCCCAAATTTTACAGTGGGAAAATTATACACCCTCCTTTGATTAATGATACCTGATGTCATTATTTGTATTTGTGTGAAATCTAAGATTGGGACTGCATTCTTTTCCCTGTAACCCCTTTCTATGAACCTTTTTACATAGTCTAATATGCTGATGTTTCACTAACTTTACATAAGAATTTTAATATGCTTTTAAAAATATTTTCATTCTTATCAGTTTTTAAGTGAGAATGAGCTGATTTTGTGTGCTAAAAAGTGACAAAGGCTGGTTTTCTCAGGCTATGTCTACACAGCTGAAGGCAGGCAAATGAGAACTCACTCCAAGCCAACTAGACCTGAACCTGGTCCAGACTAGAAGCTGTGTAACCACATTAGCATGGCACTGGGCCCAAGCTAATAAGCCCTGCTAAGAGGCACTAAGGCATTTACACAACTTTTGGATCAGAGCTGGCTTGCCTCCAGCTAGCTTGGAGAGTAACCAGGATGATCTCAGGTTTGTCAGGAAAAGGCAGTACAGACATAGTCTCAGATCCCTGAAACCTGCAGACTTAATCTTTACTATAAAATTGTTTGTAGCTTAGTATAAGAAAGAAGTATGAAGCAGGTAAAAGTGAGAACTGGAGATTTTAGGTAGGGATACTTAGGAAATAAAGTAGTACTTGCACATTACTATTCTTTCAACTTATTCCATTAACAGATCCATTCAGGGTTCTATTTTTGAAATACCACTTGAAGGGAGGGCACAAAGGATATGTTCATAAGATTTAGGCAAAGATAGTAAAAAAACTGTTGTTCAACTCTTTCATTTGCTTTTGTCATGTGTTTAAAATATTTTTTTCCCCAGTTCAAAACTACCTTTTTTTTCATTGTCTCCTTTCACTTTTTCTGGGTGCCAGAATCCATCCTTATATTAAATGCATCTATTCTTGTGGCTAGAACTTGAGATTAATTTCTGCTAGCTTCATGAAGTAACTCTTTGTGAGCTTGCATGCCTTTCTTGATTTTTTTTTTCCTTCTAGGCAGAGAGACTCAATTTCTTGAGGCCTCCTCTTTTGAAATTGCTGGAGTGGGAGCAGTGCTGGAAATACAGAGTCATCACAACTAGAAAGACTTATTACATTCTAAGCCTTATGAGTGTAATTATGAGTACTCCTTCTCTAGACACGTGAAGGATGATGTACTTTTATTCATCTGGCCACAAAAAGGTTTTGAAGAGACTGATTCTCTAGAAGGGTACTAACAGAGCAGAGCATCAGGTTCCTCTGTCATCCAGTGTGACTTCTAGTGTATTTTAATTTAAGTCCTATTTGGTCTTCCATAAAGCAAATTCTTTAATAACTAGTTCTTCACTTAAATCACATTAACAATATACCTCTAAAAATGTTCTCCCAAGTATTTCCATTTTTTTTTTAAATGACAGTTTCTCTATAGAGAGGAAAGAGCATTTGAAATAACATTGGGTATTTTGCCAAGTCTGTCAAAAGAGTAACGTTTCCACTTTCTGAGCTCTGTCTCATTAAAATTGTATTCTAATTCTGTCTCAACTTGGTCTCTTTGCTTCATAAGTCATTGCCTGCTCATTACTTGTAGTGTAAGAGATGAAATTTATTCAAACCTGATAGCAGGGATAAAGAATTGAAAGGCAGGCAGCTGGGAGAAATGAAATTAGCTTACTTTAATGCTTTTTTGACAGGATTTTTTTCATTGCCATGGGTTACTGTAAGTGTCAGTTTGGATTTGTGGTACTGTCTTTGTTAGGTTTGTGAGGGATTTTTGAAAACACAGTCTTAAATGCTAAACTATACTTTCCTTTGTCACATCAATTGAAATAATGTTCAATGTCTGTGTTGATAATAAGGTCAAATATTACTTGCTACAGTAGTCTGTAATTATTTTATCATTATAGTTGTCTAAGAAAGATTAAATTTGCAATTGTTTTAGAGTAGATTGTTCAGCCTGGTATTTAGATAAATAGGACACAGAGTAAGGTCTGGGCAAATGATGGACAATGCAATATAACTTACATGCAATTTAATGTGGAATACAGCTGAGCTTTCTAACCCAAATATTCTCTCTCAAGCTTTGAATGTCAAAAGGATACACTAAGGAATTTCTAATTTTGAATATAGGAGAGTATTAGAAGCAAATTGACTTAAAGCACAGCATTTTTCCATTATAAAATTGAGTTGTTAAGGAATTACACGGTCTAATTACTGAACCTGGTATTTTTGACTACTTGGATTATGAACAGATATTGTCATTAACTAACTAATTAAATTGACTGCAATAACGAGCAGTAATTTAGAAATATGTTCTAAATTAGTTTTTATATGAAAGCAAAGTCTTTGTTGATCTGTGCATGTGATTAATGTCAACTGTCATGAATTAGCTCAGCGATCTCTGGTGGAGGAAGGGCATTATAAAAAGGAGTATCTGTATTTGACAGAAACAGATGCAGTCAGAGGAGCAGTTTCTATTCAATTAAAAATTTGAACTAGAAAATGTTAATAAGTATGCATACGTGTATTTCCTGGAAACATACAACATAATGGCTCAGTATGAAGCAAGTGAATTATATCTGTCTCTCTAAAGGCAGAACACTATTTCAGCTGCAATGCAACTGATTCTCTTATCCTAGAATTTTCCTGCATGCATTACTACATTTTTTGCTACTCAGAAAATGAAGCATAGGGCTGTTAATCTGTGTATGGTTATATACTATAAACATCTTCAAGTAAGTTGGTTCTTAACATCTGAAATGGTTTGTTAATTAAACCAGGTGTCTTAAAATCTTTTAAGAATATAAACATGAAAATGTCCTGTGTATTGCATTTAGATTTGTGGTACTGTTTTTGTTAGGTTTGTTTGTTGCTGTTTTTAAATGCATGCTATACTTTCCTCTGTCACATCTTTTGAAGTGATATTCAATATATGTGATCAAAACATCCACTGAGAGTGCACCGAACACACTTCCAAGCAAAAACAGTTTGACTAGGATACTCTGCAGAAAATATATGTTATCAAGACCTACAAACTTGATCAGTAAGGGGAGTCTTTATTCTACATTTTGGTTTCTCTTCCTGTGTGATAGTCATGGTATACTATTCTTGTATTCCTTATTCACTGTTTGGATTTTAGGTGCCTTGGATGAAAAGGTTCACACAGGGATATAATTGTAAAAGCACAAAAGATATAGATATAGTAGTGGGAAAGAGAACTGTTTTAGATCTTCAGGGGGAAAAACATTGAAGACATTTGTATATAACAGGTCGCATAAACTGGTTTCTAAACAACATTTGACACCGGTGAGGTAATAGGAGATGAATCCCAGAGGATTGATGAGCTCAGTCTGCAGCAGTCCAAGCGTCACCATTCTCAGTAATCTCAGCTGGGGACAGACAAAATGTCATATCAAGTATCAGTCCTCCTTTTAGTAAAAAAAGCCTGTAGAGAAACAAGGGAATGGTAAGAGCTAGATTTTTTTTTTTAGTCATTTATCTTTATAGAAACAGAGAGGTACTTGGCAATTTAAGATTTCTAGGGTCAACTAAGGTAAGGAGTGACAGACAAGTGTAAGCTTTCTCTTTCAAAGTCCACCTTAAAACAGTTTTAACAGTAAAATTATACTTCTAAAAATCATTTTATATTATGCAACTATGTATGCTTGCAACCATATACCACAAATTGAGCAATTAATTATAAATATAATTATATTTATCTTACACTGATAAATGAGATCTAGATTTTGCATTTATCTAATTCAAATGAAATCTCAGTGAATAATTGATTGGTCACTTTGTTCATAAAAAGTCAAAACACACATACCTGGAGTTAATTAAAACAGAAATAAGTTTTTGAAGAAAACAATTTCCTCAAAAATATTTAGTTGAACAAGATGTTTGCTTCATCACATGGAAGTAAATCTCACAGCTATGAGATTGGACTACATCTTCACACATATAGTTCTCAAGATAAATGGGCTAAATACTCTCCACCTTCAGTCTTGAGAGATCCTTCCTGGGAAGCTGCAGGTCCATTAATAAGTGGTTGTTTTTTTTAATTAATTAACCAACTTAAGGGATGGCTGGCACACAAAATACAAACTAAATACTTGCATTTAAGAAGGAGAGAGATCAAGACAAGAATTAGCCTCAAGAACTTGCAAAGCTTTAAAACAAACTCTGGACAAAGGAATAGTTGAAAGCATAGAGGTAAGTAAGGAAGACATAAATTCAACATGGGATTTTAAATATCTTTCTCTGTTTAGAAAATTGTATCTATTATAAAAAGATGGATAATCTTATTTATGATGACTATGAGTTTGACTAACATATATAGCCTTCCGATACAAGTAGTTGGAGCAAGAACTTTAAAGAGGTTGATAAATTTATGGAAGGTAACAAGGAAGAAGAGCAATTATAATGGTAGCCAGCTGGACTTGATGACCCAGAAGGACGTAACACCATCATGTGCTCCTAAGTAGAAGCAAAAAATTTGCAAGAAATTCTAAACAGAGGTCTTCAGACCAACTCTTGGAGAGTTTGATGGGTACACATGAAATTTTCATAGAACTTAGAGTAGTACCTGTGAACTCGGGAGGACAGCACTAGATAAGTGCTGCGAAAAAAAAAAAAACCTACGGGGAATTAAACAAGAGCACTTCAAGCACCTGCATTAAGATAGCTAGACAGTAACAAGGGATGTCATGTCTGAGTCACTGTAACACTACATGTGCGGGGATCTGTTCTTTTGACAAATTAACTCCAAATGCTTCTTGAATCCTGACTACAATGTAACAGGACTATCCTCTAGTTGAGGGTGAGAGGTATGGCAATTGTTTATGATTGTGAGCAGCTTCATAAATGTGTTTACAGGCAGAAATCGGTTGAAGTGGAAATAGACCATAAATTTCAGGAAGATGTATTACAGAAAATGATCACAAAATTGCACAAATATTTGTTAAAAGTGAAATATATGTCTGAGGAGAAGCCTCTAACAGCTGACATGTTTTCAGGACTGCCTATAAGTACTGAAAGCAAGAACTAGCAAGAAGTGAAGCGTAATATGTCTTGTATGGTGCCCACTTGCTGAATCCAGTTAGACTAATTCAAATGAGAAATAAAATACCCTGTCTTTTGTAAAGCTTAAAGAGGTAAGGTAGCAAAATATCCAAGAAAGAAGCCATTGAACACAAAATAGAAATTTTGATTTTAACACAGAAAATAGAAATTTTGAATGGGTAGGAATCAACAGCTTTTTGGTCACATTTTTAAAGCTATTCGACCAACTGAAGTGCCAGAGAGTACCAATCGAGATTTTTTTTTTTTTTTAATCACATAGACATTGATCCAGGTTTTCAGAAATATAAAAAAAGACACGAGGGTGGTTTATTCTGAGCACAGGGCATGCTTGAGTGGTACAAGTGAAACTACCGAAACTACTAGAAATAAACCGTGGATAGAGTGCAACTACGATTTCAGGTCATCCATAAATCAGGTTCAAGATATTTGAACTGTAGAGGAAAAGTTATTTCTTACTAGTAGGCTCCTTAAAGAGATTTTTATATAGCTCATTGAGTAGCCATGAAAAAGCATTTTCAATCACAATTAACTCCCCATGAGATGCCAGATGAGTTGTTTAATGCAAAATCAATAGATGCCTCCATTCACCCATTCTCCTTGCTATCTGAGTTCAAGTATACAACGCCAAGTGTTTACTCCGTGCAGAGACTAGAAGTCAAGAAGAGCAGCATTAGAAAAGTCCTGTCAAAGATCTCCTTCCGGCGTCACTCACTGTGACAACATTGTTCCTCATATTCTTCAGTGGGATTAACCAGCCATTTAATTCCTGACAGAAAAGTCCACAGTAGTAATAAAATAGCTTTCCTTTAAGGCTGTGGTAGCTGTTATCTTCGTAGCAATCAGGACTTATGTCAACATAAGAACGCTTCTTGAGCATTAGCTTTTTTTTTTTTTTTTTTTTAGGATTACCTCCCCGTGAACTAAAACAGGACAAATGCTGTTAAAAGACTGGCAGCTATGTCCATGGCCAGAGATCTGGTTCTCCAGAAAGGATCAGGGGACCTCCATTTTGCACCAAACCAAAGGAATAGATTTGACATGTATTGGTTACAGATTCTGCCTGATCATATCTGTTATTTGACTAAGGCCACTCTGGAGTTCCCTTTGTCAGCTAGTGACATGATCCTGATGGCAATCTGCAACTCATATCATTCAACCCGTGAGGTCAGCAGTCAACTTGAGGTGCTGAAGCCCTGTGCAACTTTAACATAGTCTAAGGGTGCAAATGCAAGGGTCCTGACCATACAGCCTTTCTGAGGACAGTCAGCTTATCCCTATCTGTTCCCACAATGTTGTGCATGCCTACCCACTCACTAACCACATGCAGTAGGAAGAGCAATGTAAAGAGGTTTTAGGTGACTGAGTAGCTGAGCAGGTACACAGGTAACTGCAGCAAGAGTTGGTCTAAAACAGAAATGTGCTTCTGCAAGCAGAAAGCTGTTGTAAGCCACCAACAGTAATTATTGATATCTTTGTGTTATGAAGCAAAACATCTTGTCACCTATCAGGGAAGTGAGGTGTCACTATCTCCCCTCTCTCCTATCTCATCTGTGCCTTTTTAACGGACTGCATTACCATGTGATTGATGTGTTGACTTACATTTGGTTTCAGAAATGGAAAGAAAAAGAACAAAGTTGCGCATAGATGCTGACCTTGCCACATATCTTAGAGGTAACATTCACGGTCCCCACCCTGCCCTATGACTCAGGGAAGAACTGAAGACAGGAACTCTACCTCTCATGCCTGTGCCACAGGCAACACCTGTTTCTGATAAGGCTTCATCCCACAGTACCTTTTGCTGTGGCTTGAGGATCTGGTAACCTCTTGCCTTTGCTGAAGCACGTTTGCCTGTCAATCTTCTGGACATTTTGAGAAGGATAGCCAGCCTTTCCTCTGAAACAATGTAATTAATGTTTTCTTGGTCTTGCTGACCCCCTCTGAGTTTATCCTGGCTCAGTGGACTTGTATAGTGTGGCTCCTTGCATATTTTCCAAAGGTTCTCTTAGGCGTAAATCTTGCCACAATGCCTCAGCTAAGTATCATTCATCTGGAATGGCAGCCACACATTTGCTGTAGCTGTCATTCTGTCATTCAAGTCAACTGTTGTTGCATTTAAGGGCACCAGCAACAAGCTGCTACTCCAGCTGCTGAGAAGCCACCTAAGCCTTGCTTGCTCACTCTTCCTGCCTCTCTGTCCTTCTGCTAGCTTCTTTGCTCCTGCTTTGCATTTCAGTGTAGCAATATAGCAAGACATATGATGGAGCTGCTGTTGCCAGCCTCATGTTTTGTTCCTCATTCTGTCTCTTACTTGGAACACGATCTCTGTGCCTCCGCCTCTGCCCCTCAGCTTTTACAGAGCGTTTTACAAAGTCTTTTGAGATCTACAGGTGCAACAGATTACTCACATGCAACCTAGAATCCCATGTTTTCAATTAAGATATAAAGGACAGACTTGCATTCTAATTTTATTTTTGGAAAGCCTTATAAAATGTCTCTGGAATGTAATTTGTGACCCTGTGAAAACTGACACTTGGTTTTAAAAGCAGCTTTTGCTTTTGTCTCTTTAAGTGAAACCTTCTCTGTGGATGCATAGTTATTTAGGGAAATAAATGCAACTTTGAACGAGCCAAGCTAATGGGGCTTTAACATGAAGGGAAAGAATTATAGCATGCTGGGAATTTTGCAGGAGCGCATATACAAAGAAGTTGCCACATTTGTTTAAAGTGTGGTTAAAACTCTGGTTTGGGAAAAGACAAAAGAGCGTAGAATTGGATAGTTACTTTATGAATGTGGATGTTAACGGAGAGAGCTCATTGGTTTCATAGGTCCGTGTTAGATTCCCACAACCCTGAATAAACAGCTCTCAGCCTTATATTTTCTAAGCTTTTGTTTTCCCACTTTGGAATTTGGACTACAGGCACATTACCAAGCCAACTGGATTCACTACAAAGCTCCAATGTAGCTTTTTTTATCACAAAGATCAAGACAACAATTGTGTGCCTACAAGAAAAGAACAACTAAGACCATCCAGCAAACATTAAAAGAACAATTCTTGAGATAGTTGCCTTTGAACTACAATAATGGGCAACATTCAGTCCTGAGATTCGAATTCCTAGTAAAAGGAATTCATTACTAACTGTCTTTTCTTGTAATTATCCAAGCTGCTGGCAACATATGCTTTCAGCAGCATTAATTTTGCGCAATGTAATATTTTGTCTTGTGCTGAACCCCACACAATGGCAGCATTGTAAATCTGCTTTATGGAGTTAGTTTGTTTACTACAGAGTTCGTATATGAAAAAGGAAGAAATCTAAATTTTGTGTTGGCTTCTCCCCAAACCACGGAAAATTGAGTATTGTTTTAAAAGAGCTTGTTCTGAAATATCACTTCCCGAATGTAAAAGAAGTACGGTATTTGTGCAGATGCATTCCACAAGCATATGCAATGTCCAGCTGAAAAAATACAGTTAGAGCTGACCAATTTTTTTCCTTTACCAAATAGCCCAGTTTCACACTTTCAGGAGGGCTAGGGGTGCAGGGATATATAAACACTTAATTTTGCAATGCCCCAAAACTACTTTAAGCTGGAACCTGCCAGACACAAGTAACGCAGAATAAACATTCTGTCTGAGGATCTTTGACCACTGTTATTTTAGTTCTGGCACTACAAACCTAAAGCATGGAAATAGTTTTAGTGAATCATCCTGCACTATTTTATTCCTCCTCCCCCACTTCCACTCTGCGTTTTTAGTAGATTAGCTTTAGAATCACTGTTAATCAGCTGCCTGAAGCTTTAATTTTTCTTGGAAGGAGTTTACATGATTGGAAAAGTCCTTCCCAGATAACAGAACCCTTCCTAGGTTTTAACAGAGAAATTACAGAATAGGAAGTGAACTGGAAACATCCAATTTCAGATTGTTTTTTTCAGCCATTGCATAGGCAAGCAATTAAGCATACATGTGCTGTGCAGTCGAAGCAAACAGCATGTTATGTACAACCCGTAAGTGACAAAGAGGACAAATTTTTACACTTCTGTCCATGGAAGTATGGACTGAAGTGCAGTCTGTGTTTGGCATCTTCACCTCCTCTAGTTGCAGGAAAGGTGCGGGGATGCAATGGCAGCAGCCTCTGTGATTTCTATAGAGAAACTATTAGCTCAGTGACCTTTTCCCCATGAAATACATATCAGGCAACTTGGTTTCTCATCCACACAGTATAAAGGTTACAGGAATACAGAATGGCAAGACATTCAAAGCCTTTTATTTACCCGCCACCTCCAGGACGCCCTGGAGCTCTGGGATACTCTGCAGCTGGTACAAATTCATTATAGAAGTTCCACCTGATTAAGCTAACAAGTTTATGAAGAATCCTTGCCCACTTCTGAGACTGCATCAATTCAATATGAGGGAGTTCTTCTTTAAGATTTGAATAAAAGAAGCACTTGTGTCCTGAAAAGGTGAGGTACAGGAGGAGGGACTGTATATTTCACGGTAGGTACCAGGTGTCCTGGATTATTTCAGGGAACTTGTTTCAGGGTGGCTCAGGTGATATTCAGGTTGCACTATGCATGTCACACTACATGGTCTAGTAAATCTCCAACCTGAAAAGTATTTAACTTTTTTAAAAAAATGTATCTTTTAAACTGAAACTACCCCCTTCTCATACATGTTTACAAAAAAAGCACGTCTGTAGAATCTAGAAAATAAGAACTACAGATAAGTTGTTCATAAGTTTCTAGATTTTCGGGGGAGTGGATAGCTTTCTAAATTTCACAGGCTTAAAACTTCCCCAGGTTAAGTTAGAGCAGTGTGATAGCCATTTACATTGCTCGGGAGAGGGGGGCAAGAGATGAGGAGGTCAGGAAACAGCCGGTCAGTAGGTGAGGTTTACAGCCTTATCAGAAATGCAAACATCTTTTTTTTTTTTCTTTTCAGATTTCTAGGCTAAGTGTCTTTGTACAAAGCAAACAGCCCTTCTCATTTTCTCCATTTTCTCCGTTTTCTGCTATAGCCAGGCCTTATAAATCATGGTGATGTGTTGAGCCACCAACAGAAAACAGACCTTTCCTTTGATCTGAAACTGTAATTTGTGGTCTCCTCTCATTTTGGGGCAAACACACTTAGGGTTGCCAAGAGCTCTGGCACGTTAATAGCAAACAAAAGTGTATCCTGGTGCTGCAAAGGCTCTCTGGCACATACATGGTTAGCATGGACATCTCTTCTGCTGTACTGCTCATGATTTGGTCTCTTTCACAACTGGATTATTTTTCAGTACAGTCAGTCCAAGAACTATTTTTACTGGTATTACATACTTCAAGGGTGTGTTCTGAAACCTGGTTCATTAAGTTCTGTTAAAAGCTAAAATGAAAAGGGCTGCAAAAACCTGAATGTTTATTTTTCCATCCTACTGGTTTAAATTCTATAAATCCCATAACATCAATAAGAATTTTTTTAAATGCTTTTCAAGCAGTCAGCAACACCATCCATGAGATCATATTAAAAATTCAGTAATTAACTGTCGTGTTTTTACAATACTGAAACATCTGCATCACAAGTTTATATTTTCTTTCTTTTCCTCTTTAAAGGTAAGGATTACCTAAAGGCTACACAACCTAAGAACTAAACCTTGGGATTTCCACCTCAGTTCCACCCTGATATTTACCCCCCTCCATGCTGAAATGTTATTTGTCTTCCAGGAAAATAATAGCACTGAGGCTCTTTTCTGTTTTTAAAATTATTTGCCATGGTAAATTACCACAAGTTCTGTCATATCAGCAAAGAAGTTTAAGTACTTTTTGCAAGTGCTAGATGTTAAAGCTGCTCATGAGAGGATTATGCAAGTGCGTTAAATGTCCATCAAGTAGAATTCAGTAGAGATGATCTAAATCAAAAGAATGTAAAATGAAAAGCAGTGATGAAACCACATTATATCATCACCATTGGATTTTAGTAGGTATGTCAAGTTACTTGTTTTAAATTATCTCAAGTTAATAGGAAGTGGCTAATTTGGAAATGCTTACAGATACAAAAGAATTTTAATAAATGTCTAGCAGCAAAACTAAATAGTATTCACATGTATACTGTGTGAGAGAAAAAAATTCTACTGCAGCTTTAATATACTGCTGTAAGATGGGGAATTGCCATTAAAAAGTGATCATATAATCATGCATTATTTATATAGTTCTAAGAGATGTATTGGGTATTCTGAGCTTTATAGTATTATTGTGTAATTTACCTTAAATTGCTTATTAAACATAAAAAGATAGGGTGTTTTTTTAAAGAATATTATCTTAAGAAAACAAATTTCTAGACTAGCTTTCAAAACCTTTTCAAAACCTTTAAAAACCCAAAAGGCAAATATAATCCCCTCAACATTAATTGCTGTTTTACTAAATGAACTGTTCTCATTTGTTTTTCTTTCCAGAATAGCCCCCAACCAGAAATCTCATTAAAATAGTACCCAGCCTCTAGTTTGAAAGTGAAGAGGGAGTGCTTCGGGGAAAAAAAGGAATAATTGTCTAAATTTTCCAATATCTTTTGGAGCTGTATTGTACAGAGTGAGGAGGACACCTGTTTAATACCCTTTCCTATGCCAGTTATCAAAGTAGCAATAAAAGAAGAAAATTAGACCTACTGTGAAAACTTCTTCAGCTCCCACTGTGAGGTCGGTGCAAATGAGACTAGGCGCAGGTCATGGTAGGTGGTGTACAGTCCCCTTCATCCCCTTCCAAACCTGGATGAGCTGCACTGTCTCTAGTTAGGTTAGAAAAGACAATAATTCACTAATACATAAGCATCACTGACCTAATGGTCAGTGTGGATTCCATTAAGATTGTTGAAGCTTTCTTTCTCCTTTCCATTAAAATTTACTTTCTATTCATGAGTTTGTGCAAAGCAAGGTGTTAGTATATTGCATTAAAAGGTGATTACCAAAGTTCATTGTGAAGCTTTCAGCGCTTGTGTGTGTCTACTGTTAACTCAACTGGAAATCTGCAGCAAGGGGTACCTGCTGGTCTGCATTAGGCAGAGGGTTTGCAGCAGCTCAAGGGGCTACTGAGAAACACCTGGAGTGCTAGGTCCAGTTCTGGGCTTTCCAGAGACACGTGGACAGACTGGAGTGAGTTCAACAAAGGGCTACAAAAGTTGATTAAGAGCTTGGAGTATGTGACATGTGAGGAGAGGCTGAGAGAGCTGGGACTGTTTGGCCTGAAAAAAGGAAGACTCAGGGGAATCTGATCCATGTGTATAAATATCATGGCAGGGATGGGGCAGGTAAAGAAGATGGAGCCAGACTTTCTTCTCAGTGGTGCCCAGTAGCTGGACAAAAGGCATTGAGCACAAGCTGAAATACAGAAAATTCCACTGAAGCTTTTTTTTTTCAAGTGTGAAAGTGATCAAACAGTGCAACAGGTTGCCCAGAGCAGTTGTGAAGCCTCCACATGTGGAAATATACAAAGCCCTGAGAAACCTGATCTTGCCGATCCTCCTTTGAGCAGACGTTTTCAACTGGGTGATATCCAGACATCACTTCTGACCTTGATCCTTCTGTGAGTCTGTGACTTGCTAAGAATTATTACACTCTCACTCAATACGCTATGCAAGACAATTTTTTTAAAGTTAGTTAATAATGTGAAAGGTACTGATCTTTTCAGAAATGTGCAAATCTTGGTCTTGCAATTTCTGAGCAATATTCCCATAATATTTCAGTTCTTCTGTTTAATTTTAGGTTATTTTTGTTTTGTTCATGTATTTATTACAGATTAAAGACTTGGTTCAAACAGTTGACATCTCTCCTTCCCAGGAGAGGGTCAGTCACAACAGAAAGAAAAAAAGAACAAACTTTTTCTTCCATTTTCCTAATCCCTATGTGGGTCTAACATTGTTAAGAAATAACACATGACATGGTTTTGAGTTTTGGGACGCAAAGGAGAAATAGTAGACTCCTCCAGCTGCACAAAGTAAGCAGCCTGCAGACGTTACCCAGCTAGGTGCAAACCAGCCACAAGAACAGGAGCTGGCACATAGGGGAGAACAAAAGTACCCTTTACTTCCCTCCCACCTTGTAAACTGATGCATGACAAGGAGGCCCAATTCTCGCGTTCATTGATCACAACAAAATGAACCCATTTTCCCTAAAGGTTTTTTGCATCGCTTGGAACTCAACCTCCCTGTTCTACATCCTCAGTGCTAACTGCCAACAATGCTAGCAGCAAGTCAAACCAGGTGATTCTCCCCCTCTACTCTGCTCTTGTGAAACCTCACATGGAGTACTGTGTTCAGATGTGGGGCCCCCAATATAAAAAAGACCTGGACCTGTTGGAGAGAGTCCAGAGGAGAGCCACGAATTTGGTTAGAAGGCTGGAGCACCTCCCCTATGAGGACAGGCTGAGAGACTTGGGGTTGTTCAGCCTGGAGAAGAGAAGGCTCCGAGGAGACTTAATAGCAGCCTTCCAGTACCTGAAGGGGGCCTACAGGAGAGATGGGGAGGCACTCTTTGTCAGGGAGTGTGGTGATAGGACAAGGGGTAATGGGTATAAGCTGAAAGAGGGTAGATTTAGACTAGACATTAGGAAGAAAGTTTTCACGGTGAGGGTGGTGAGACACTGGAACAGGTTGCCCAGGGAGGTTGTGGATGCCCCATCCCTGGAGGTGTTCAAGGCCAGGCTGGATGAGGCTTTGAGCAACCTGCGCTAGTGGATAGTGTCCCTGCCCACGGCAGGGGGGTTGGAACTTGATGATCTTTAAGGTCCTTTCCAACCAAAACTGTTCTATCATTCTATGATTCTATGTCCTCCTTTCTAAAAATTAGTGACAGTATTTAAGACAGTTATTTCTAGAATACTTATATATATGTATGCTTTCTGTATAAATGTATCCAAACTACAGGGAGTGACGGAGCCCCGTACCCCTGAAGCCCCAGAGGAAGTCAGGATAAAGGAGGAGTTTGCCTTGGTAGATGAAGACTGGTTAAGGAGTGGTTAAGTAATCTGGACACCCATAAATCCATAGGTCCTGATGGGATGCACATGCGGGTGCTGAGGGAGATGGCAGAAGTCATTTCTAGGGCACTCTCTGTCATCTTTGGTAAGTCGTGGGGAACAGGGGAGGTGCCTGAGGAGTGGAGGAAAGCGAATGTCACACCAGTCTTCAAAATGGGCAAGAAGGAGGACCCGGGTAACTATAAACCAGTCAGCCTCACCTCCATCCCTGGAAAGGTGATGGAACAACTTATTCTTGAAACTGTCTCTAGGCATATCAGGGATAAGAAGGTCATTAGAGGCAGTCAGCATGACTTCACCAAGGGGAAGTCATGCTTGACCAACCTGATAGCCTTTTATGAGGACATTAGCAGGTGGATAGATGATGGTAAAGCAGTAGACGTGGTCTATCTCTATTTCAGTAAAGCATTCGACACCGTCTCCCACAGTATCCTTGCGGCTAAACTGAGGAAGTGCGAGCTGGATGATCGGGTAGTGAGATGGATTGTGAACTGGCTGGAGAAAAGAAGCCAGAGAGTTGTGGTGAATGGGATGGAGTCTAGTTGGAGGCCTGTATCTAGTGGAGTCCCCCAGGGATGCTATTGGGACCTATGGGACCGATGCTATTCAATATATTCATCAGCTACTTGGATGAGGGAATAGAGCGCACCCTCAGCAAGTTTGCTGATGATACGAAACTGGGAGGAGTGGCTGACACGCCAGAAGGCTGTGCTTCCATTCAGCGAGACCTAGACAGGCTGGAGATTTGGGCAGGGAAAAATTTAATGCAATTTAACAAGAGCAAGTGTAGAGTCTTGCATCTGGGCAAGAACAACTCCAGGTACCAGTATAAGTTGGGTACTGACCTG
>WKFP01014112.1:443890-457645 GCA_011057875.1 Pterocles orientalis
TCCACTTGAATATGAGAAAAAACTTCTTTACAGTGAGGGTGACAGAGCACTGGAACAGGCTGCCCAGAGAGGTTGTGGAGTCTCCTTCTCTGGAGACATTCAAAGCCCGCCTGGATGAGTTCCTGTGTGATCTGATCTAGGTGTTCCTGCTCTGGCAGGGGGATTGGACTAGATGATCTTTCGAGGTCCCTTCCAATCCCTAACATTCTGTGATTCTGTGATTCTGTAATTCTGTGATTCTGTGGCATGACATCGTTTATTAATGTAATGTTATATGGATCCAGAGAAAATATCTCAGTTAAAGTTGTTTGGTTTTTTTCCCCCAGAAAAATATCACTCCCAGAAATAAATAGCAGGCCAATAATGATCAGGGGATTGTGGTAATTTAGGGGAATTTCAAGCAGATAGCCACCAAGATGGTCAGGGTTGGAGCAACTGCCCTGTGAATAGAGGCTGGAATACCAGGGCTGGTTCAGCGTGGAGAGGGGGCAGCTCCAGGGGCATCTCCCAGGCTCCCTCCCTACCAGCGTTAACTACTGATTCTGTAGTTCTAAAATGCCGAGACTGATGAATAAAAAGCATTTTTTTAAGCTTGAGGAAAAAAAACAAATATTTGTTTAGCACTTTAAAAACATAAACCGTTTTATTCTACAATAATGATATCCCATATGAAATAGATCAGATGAAACAAGTGGTGCATGAGGATTTTAAGTAGAGCCAGAGCTACAGCGAGTTTATATTTTTTTTTAACAGTCATTTTTTTCACAATTTTATTTTTAATCTAGAGAAGTTTTCCTGATAACTTCAGGAAAAAAAAACTGTTTACTTCAATGATTTGTGGGACTACTGCCCAGCTCTTTGCTTTCAATTAACATTCTTGAACACGAAACAAAACAAAAAAAAATCACTTGTACAAATGTTTATGGAAAATAAATAAAAACATCTCTTAATGTCATCAAAGTAGATACATTATTTTTATTCCAGCGTATGTTTATGAATACTTTCTTGAAGTATTCTGCCAGCTCTAGCCTTGAATTCAGAGTTTAAAAAGCATTTATAAGATTATTTTCCGCTTCCCTCTGTACTGACACATTTGCTCACTTGCACTGTGTTTCTGGTTTTCATATGCTATCTTTAAAAAACAGAATTCCACAAAACCATCAATGCAGAAAAGCTTGAGGCAAAGAGGTATTTGACGTGTTTTCTTTATTAAAATCTTGTGATATCCTTCAAATATATAAAACCCAAGCCCAAAAAGCAGTGGCCAAAACTGTGCACTTATTGGTGTGCCACTTTCGTAAAGCACTTCACCACTGTTTCATTGTTACCATGATACTTTCTGACTATATAGTCTTAAAGTTGACACTGATCTGTCTGGGTTTTGAGCTGTATTTTGACAAGCAGATCCTGGCTCCTGGACATATTAGTGCAGTGTGGTATCTTTCCCTTTCACAAGAAAAGCAAACTATGTACAGCATTAATAATTTATGCTCAGGAAGTAAAAAGGATGATGAAACTCTGACTGACAGACTTCTACAACTGCACAAGTGTGTTTGCCCATGCCTTGCTTCTGAAAGAAACCCTTGGCAGGAACATACAAACTGGGTTTTAGTACACGAGCATAGGCAGTGAGTCTCCTGCAGAGTCATTTACATTACAAATCCTGTCCTACACATACTGAAAAGATGGTTGTCTTGTCTAAATTATGTTGACGTGCTGTTGCATATACTATCCTACAAGGCCAGAATTGGGCACTTTTCTTAAATGCACGGGTCCTGTTAGTTGCAACAGTACTTGGCTTGTTTGCTTCAAGAGTGGAAAAAAAAGTACATCTGATTACTAGCTCCATTGTTCTTATTAACGTCATATGTGCTAAGCTTTTTTGTTTTCTCTAAAATTTGCTTCTCTTTTTACAGTTGGTTCTATGGCTGATAATAGAGCCTCTCCAAGCAAGGTGCTAGCATTTTTACTAGCATATGATATACACCACCATCACTTTCAGGATAAAGCTTTCTGTAATGAGGGAACACATAGAACAACAGAAAAATCACCTTAACCTTATACATTTCTGTATTCAGGAAGACACACCAAAAAATCTGTACTAAAATGTCAATTTTCTAAAGATCATACTCTGTCTTAATTATTTTAATATATCATAAAATACACTTCTGGGTTTTTTTTAACAATACTGTAGATAACAATACACCATTGGTGGCCTTTATTGCGTTTTGGGGGAGGGGGAGGCTATTTGTTTGAAAGCGGTTTAAATAATAATAGGATTATTCTCATCTTTCATTTAGCTTAATAATACACTACATATATTTGTCAATCAAATTAGAATTACTGTCAGACCATAATAATGCATTTTAGTTTAGCCAATATCAGTCAGACCTGATTTATTTGCTTAATACAAATCTAATTGACTTTCAGGCTGCTCTTCTCTTTTCAGCTGTTAACCGACCAAGTACATCTTTAATTTCCAAGACCGATGGTTTGGTAGCAGTTGAGAGGAAGAATGATTTGCATAAGGCCCCAGAAGGGTGCCAAAACTCTTCACGCTTTAAACAACAGCCTTTATTATTCTGTAAGTGGATGTGTTGAATTTTCATGCTTTTGTTTCCAGTTCAGCCCTGACAGAAAGAATAAAGTAGATTTTGCCAGGGCCCCTGCTGTGCCCTGAGGGAGAAATTCAATGTGCCTCATTTGTCTTAATTGGAGAACCGCCCTTAGCACCAGCTTTTTCTATGAATATATTAGCATAACAGACAGAAAAGTCTAAGCCTGCTTTTTTGTAGAAGTATTTTTTTTTTTCTTTCTAAGAAAATAAAAACTGGGAGGAGGAAAAATACATGCATCATCTCCCAGTCTTCTTACTATTACTGTTGTTGTAAAACACACTACACAGGAAAAATGCATCCAACCTACTTCATCTCCTCAGCGTTGTTGAGTGCTGTGTAGAGAGAAATGTGTTAAATACCATCCACGACAGAGAGCTGAAAGCTGCTCTTTATTCTTCATAATGTACTAATCCTATATATTTGTTCTTTGGCTGGTTGTGTTGCTTTTTTCTGATAGAGGAGATAGCTTTACACAGAGACTCATGGACAGTAACTAGGAATGACTCTAAGAAAAAAAAACCCTCAATCTTACAAAAGTGAGTTTATTAACACTGAAATAAAATACAGTTACCTCTGTCAAAGGAAGATTTCAAGGCTTATTCATTTGAAAAATATTAAATTTGTCTTCAGGTTTTTCATTTCATAAAAGTACTCTAAATCTGGACAAACAATCTCTGCAGTGTAAATAATTTCTAAGTCAGAGCTCTTTCAGTGTCAAATTGAACTAATGAGATTTAAAGGGTAGTTTTTAAAGAAGTATTTGGTTTGCGTGTTCTTATGACTAATATTAATCTTTACATCTGTTAAACCAGTCACCTATTGCCTGTACATGAAAAACGAAGGAAATAGGTAATTTTTAGTAGAGTGTGATGTATACATTTTCCTGGAAATGTGGCTGCATTTTAGAAACAGATGAATCCATACTTAGTCTTGATATTTTTCCCCCGAGGCTCCAATACACTGCATCAGTCACATAGCCACTTAAATAGAAGCTTTCGGTGGATGTAAGAATAAAGGCTTGGCTGTTTGAGTTATTTTAGGCATCTTGTAGGCATTTTGAAAAATTAAAATATTCTTTGGGCAGGATTTTTCAGTCAACTGGACGAGTTAATAGCTTTGAGGTTTGATTCCAGCAGGAGCCGGGGTGGGGTTATTAGCATAGCCCCTGGAGAAACAGCAGACTCTCAATTCTGATATTTACTCTTGCCTGTTCTCTGTGGTGATTTATCAAAGCCAGCCAGCACTGTAACATGAGAAGTCTTTGACACCTCTTTCTCCTCCTATTACTCATTACTGAACCATTTTTCTCCTACATGTACACCCTCCCTAAAACATGTTCAGCTACTTTTGGCTGGGCTCTTCTGTCTTGAAGAGTGGTACAGAAGAGCTTCTTGTTTTCTTATGAAAATGTATCTGCAAAATAATTATTTAGCATGATGTATTTTTGAAAGTATGTAGGCATCTCACTCTGAGTTGTTTCATTTACATTAGAAAAATAGCAATGCTTTAAAATAGTTTATCTAATAGCCCACACTGTTTAGCTGAGAAAAGGAAGCAGCAAATCAGAAGGACAAGCTTGCAATTGTCATTTCTCTTCTCTTGCTCCCTCTCTGTCTCTAATATTCTTTGCCTCAGTTTCCAACTGGAAGCTATTCAGACCTTCCTAGGTTAGAATGGATACCTTTTTAGGATACCCCTCAGAGTAATTGAAGGGCATATCCTCTTTGTCTACGCATTGCCAGGAAACTTCCCGAGGTATTAAATTCTTATGTGTTTGTGGTTTGTTTTTTTTTTCCTAGGAAAGATGATAAAAACTGTTAATGCAACATAAACAAGTTGGTAGTAGTATGTGTCACTTCTCAAAGTAATGAGATGGTGGGAGGAAATGTCTTATTTCCACACTGTGGTCCGTAATTTCCTGGTTTAAACAAATTGCAACAAATGGTTTGTGTGGAAACAAAATGGTAACCTAGGTAGCAGGACACATTATAGGGTTATATCACTGTTATTTGTTATTGTGTTAGGAAGTTTCTATGAATAGCACCATTTTGATTGATCAAGACATCCTCTCATTTTTCACAGCACTAAACCCTTTTCTAATGCTGAATAAAACAGATGGTCAAAAACCAAGGAACGTACGCTTTAAATAACTCTCTGCTGATTATTTGCATGTGTACCGCTGCATGTTCACAACAAACCCTTGTCCTGTCATGTCTGTTTGTATTTTGTGAAGTGTTTAATTTCTAGAGTTTTGTAGAATGATGTGGCCTCTAGTGAGTCAGATCTGTTGTCGGATAGGTCCTGGAGAGTAGTGGTGGGTCCTTCACAAGGAATTTCTTTCAAGCCCCTGGATGACCGGTTCCTAACCTAAAGACTCGGCTGCCATATTTATCCATCTTGTCCCCATGATGAGAAGTAGCCTCTTTTTCCTTGCCTTTTGAAAAAGATATGTGGAATAGCACCTGACTCCTGTAAGACTCCTTGAGAGGGAGTCCCTACATGGCAGCATTTGAAAAGCTTTCTAAGGAGCAATAGTCATTGGGGTCCATACAAAGTGACACCGCTGAAGAATGGTTATCTGCTTTTCTGTAGATTTCCCATAAAGGACTATGTGGACTTATGTGGGAAAAGTAAGTGGTGTTTGAGGGAGACAAGAAAATATCAACATCTGGCTGATAAGAGGGAGCACATATAGAGTTAAGAAGTATCTTTTCTTATGAGTAATCCTCTCCTTGGGAACCGTAAGCTCAGCTCGATACTGATGCATTCAACTTCAAAGTTAGGTTCTATGTATGCCTATTTACACAACCACCCAAGTGGATATACAGCTTTAAAAAGGACATGAACATGTATTCAGTCAAGTTTTTTTTCTCCTAATTCAAAAAAGTACCTACTTTTAAAAACAGCCCTATCCTAAGTTTTAGTGTGCATAAGCACCTAATCATCTGTTTCTAGTTATAGCACTCCATTTATGATCTTTTGTGGATTCACAAGGCTGTCTGCATGTGCAGAGATATACATTCTCCATTCGTTACGGAAAATGAATAAAAGTCCCATTTGTGATGTTCACAAGGCTATCCCACATTGCTAGTCATAAAGTCCAACATTACCCTTCCAGAGCATTGAAGGAGGTCAGGATATGTTATGTGTTCCAGTGGGTGCACAACCAAAAAGAGGCATTCACATCTTAAACACACAAACTGTAACTATTCATATGTAACGTAAATAATATTATTTTCCAGAAGTATGGTTTTCAAGACACAGCTTGCTGAGAGTAAGATGGTGTCATTCTCACTGTTCATGAATAGGGCAGTGTGCTAATCCACAAGCCACATACCTTATGTGTAGCATCTGTGTCTTAAAAAAAGTTCTCTCAGTCTCCATGTCACACAAGGGTTGCCACAGTAAGTACTTGTTCCTATTCAAACTGTTGAGTAAATAGGCAAATAAAATGCATGGTTTTCTGCCATATTCTGAGCTGTCTTTTCCACAGACCTGTAGTTAATGAAACATAATTTTTTATGAAACCATCTGAAATATTTGCCGAATGTCAATTTAAACCTGTTTTATGTCTCTGTTTTCACTGATGCTGGTGTTTGTTTGTTTGTTTGTTTGTTTGTTTGTTTCTGGAAGGAGTATATGTTTCAGCAGGAGCAAACAAAGAGGTGTAATGTATGGCCATGCTGGGTCTGCAGTGATGAATTGCATAAATAAATTCTACATGGAGGGAAAAAAGCCCTTTCCAAATATTTTTTTGAAAGATTAAAGGCTAGAACATTTCCATTGGCATGTGCATAACCTGATTAACTCCTGTGAACAGATTCCTAATGTTCAAAGGATGATTTAGTGGAGAAAAGGTTATGCTTTCTTTAATGTTGTTTTTATTATTCAAAAGCTGGAGAGATTCCAGTGCCCACCTGATGTCTGGTTTCCCAATGCTACACAAATAGAGCACTGAATTGAACACTTAGTGTGAGACTCATTTTTAAACACCGAGTGCAAGAAACTACAGTGGTTACATATTCTTCATTTATTAATAAAATTACAGGAGTATGAATAAATATTGGTGCTACACAGTAGACTCCAAAGACAGTTCTCTGCAGATGTGTCTTGTAAAAAAATTACTGTCCTTATCAGAAAGGTTCTGGAACTCAGAGCCCTCCATAGCGACTTGTGTTCAGCTTTCTCACAGATACTTAATCCAGCAAGTTACAGGCCTGTCAGAAAGCCATCAAAAGACATTTGTCACTGGATCAAAATCAAATATGTATCCTGGATGTTAAGAAGGGCATTGTTGGACTAAATGACTGTACCATTTTAGACAGTGCTGCAAGATTAATGATGACACTGGTTGGCCAATTTTCACCCTTGGGCAGTATTACAAAGATGTGCCCTTTCTGTGCACCTGATGTTACACATATCAAATGCATCATTCCTTCTGCTGCAAGTCTTAGTAATGGTCTATGTTTCTTGCTTTCTCTCCATAGAGATTAACATAGTGTGGGTGTAATTTATCTTGGGGAGGGGATTGCTGGATAGAAGTGTACTTGCTGCTATGTTGTATGGGTTAATCTCCTAATCACAGAGAACACTTAACAAGTGCATGTCTCTGACAGAATGAGGCCTCTGGCAGATATTTTTGAGGCAAAGCAAATAAACTGTTTCTCCCCATCACCATTCTTTAGATGTAAAAGCTATCAGTGAGCAACCTGCCTTCAATTAGCCTTATAGTATTTGACCTAATCCAAAGTCCCTGCCTGCCATCTTTGTTTTGCAGTGCCCTGTTGCTAAGTGTATTTTCACAAGAGAACTCAGAAAATAAGGATTTATGAGGGCATTTTGCCCCATGCATACTTTAGAAGACTGATGGATAAACAGCATGGTTGGCACTGCTCAGTCTCTGTGCAGTGTTTTTCTCCTAGGTTGTATGCTGAGCCACTCTCCAGTATTTCGATTTGCCCTAATAATGATTTTACATTCAACCTCCAGCTTCATGATTTCTTTTCACACGGTACTGGGCTGCTAGCTCTCTCCTGCTGCTCATGTCAGAGGCAGTTGAACCTAGGGGTCAGCATGAAGAGAAAAAAAGCAATACAATTACATACCACAGAGGACAGATGTTTAGTAAAATCATGGGGAATCCTGCCAAGAAGCACCATTGAAGTTCCTGTGCGATTCACCACTTTAACAAAGGAAACTGGAAAATTGTATTCCAAGAGACAGTTTTTCCTTTGCAGTAACATGCCAAGAGAAATAACATATGGCTATTTTTGTTATTTATTCTCTTACATATCTTATCCCTCCTTTCTCCTTCTCAATTTTATTCTATTTCTTTCTGATCCAGCGATAGTGAAAATTATAGCTCGAAAACAAGTTAAGTGCTCTTAATTTGTGGAAAGATTTTGTTTCTCTTCCAAATATGAAACATTAATCAAATTACCACAAACTTCTTAGACATTTATTACATGAAAGTGCAGGAAGTACAATAGTCTCTTTCCTAGGCACAGTCCTTCAGCAGTTTAACATAATTAGTTTAAAAATTTGACGTTTTCTTCAGTATTATGATGTTGACTGGCACAACAGCTAACAGAACTTCTGAATTCTGAGTGTGAAAAACTTTGATTAAATATAAGGCTAGACATCAGCTTGTTGAAAATCAGAACTTAAAATTCAGTTTTTATCATGTTAAGAGAAGCAGCATATTCAGGAATGAAAATGTGGGTAAGTCCCTGTTAACAGAAGGGCAATGACCAAACTTAATATTGTAAAAAATAATTTTTATCACATGCAATTTTTAAGTGACCAGAACCAGGAATACACATATGTATATAATCCCAGTACTTGCCCCTTCAAAGTGCACAATTCAGAAATAAGGTACTCACACTTATAATTTTACAGACTCTGATTTAAAACAGCTCGCTGAAGCAGAAAGCCCAAGGTCAATACACACATTTGGTACTTTGTCAGTTGAACTGGCCAAGTTCAACTTGTGAGATAAGCCCTGGTGAGAAAAGTGGGAATTTCTTTCTAGTAAGCACCAGCTGTCATCTTCATCATTACAAGGGTAGAAATCAGTGCACAAGAATAACAGATTTCTGATGCTAACCAGCTAACTTATTTTTATGCCGGGTCCTGCACTTTGGTCACAACAACTTCCTGCAACGCCACAGGCTCCAGGGAGAGTGGCTGAAAAGCTGCCCGGAAGAGAGAGACCTGGGGGTGCTGGTCGACAGTCAGCTGAACATGAGCCAGCAGTGTGCCCAGGTGGCCAAGAAGGCCAATGGCATCCTGGCCTGCATCAGAAATAGTGTGGCCAGCAGGACTAGGGAAGTGATTGTGCCCCTGTACTCGGCACTGGTGAGGCCGCACCTTGAATCCTGTGTTCAGTTTTGGGCCCCTCACCACAAGAAGGACATTGAGGTGCTGGAGCAGGTCCAGAGAAGGGCAACAAAGCTGGTGAAGGGTCTGGAGCACAGGTCTTATGAGGAGCAGCTGAGAGAGCTGGGGCTGTTTAGTCTAGAGAAGAGGAGGCTGAGAGGAGACCTTATCACTCTCTACAACTACCCTGAGGTGGGTGCTGGCCTCTTCTCTAAAGTAACAAGTGATAGGACAAGAGGAAATGGCCTCAAGTTGCACCAGGAGAGGTTTAGGCTGGATATTAGAAACAATTTCTTCACTGCAAGAGTGATCAGGAATTGGAACAGGCTGCCCAGGGAAGTGGTGGAGTCACCATCCCTGTGGGTGTTCAAGAAACGTGGAGATGTGATGCTTAGGGACATGGTTTAGTGAGTTAGGTGGTGTGGGTTGGATTCGGTGATCCTTGAGGTCTTTTCCAACCTTAATAATGGTTCTTGATTCTATAATCCTATGATAGGTACTAGGACAAATGAAATGAAGTTAGGATGGATGAAACTTGGTATTTTTCTTGCCTTTCCCCTTTTAGTGCAATTCCTTTTTTTTTTTTTTTTTTTTTTTTGTTTGATTCAAGGTTTGACCTAAGCTAGAGAGTTTTGAAAAAAAGGTGCAGGACGGTATCTTTAATCACTAGAAATACAAAATTACACTAAGACCAACAACATCCTACAAATCTTTGAGCAACTTTGCAGTAGGATGCGTTTTAAGTCAGGAGTGGGGAGCTGGGGGGAGAGAGAGAGAGATGGCCCCTCTCTATCCATGTAATTACTGTAGCTGTGGTAGTCTGAAGGAGAATTGGATCTTCAAAATAACTTCAGTATCTTAGTTTCTTCCACTTTCACACTTATGAAGTTTTCCTGTGGGAAAAACTTGGGAGGACAAACTTCCCATGGACACTCTCTTCTAACTAAAGTAATGTGTAGTGACTACTGGATGAAATTCTCTTATGTAGATAAAGGTGACAAAACCTGTGTCTGAAAAACTGTACATCTTTCACACTGCAATCTCCAGACCTTGCGAAACATCTTTTTAGAGGCTTCTCTTCTGAAATAATGCTAAAACTGATATTCCTTAGAGATTCTCAACCAGGTTTCTGCTCTCATCTTTAGAAATTAATTAAAACTAAATGTATCATTTGATCTGGACAGTATTCAGTAAAACATCTGAATAGCTCATTGTACGAAAGTTAACTAAAAGTATACAAAACTGTCGTAGTATTGCACAACACGGCCACTTGCTCGCCCTCTGCTCTCCTGGGGATGGGGGAGAAAATTAAAGAGGCAAAGGAAAAGAGACTCATGGGTTGAGATAAGAACAATTTAATAACTAAACCACAATAATATTGGAAATAATAACAATGATTATAGTAACAGCAATGTATAAAAATATACAAATGTGTGATACACAGTGATTCTGCTCACCACTTGGTGACCAAGGCTCAGCCTATTCTCGGCTAATGATCCTGGAGCAGAGAGAGTCCCAAAACTGCAATAGCAGAACAGAGGTAAGAGCCTGAGTGTCTGAGAGACAGAGATGACCCTGAGAGAGGGGCAACCTAGAGGGAGACAATCCAGAGCAAGAGACTGAGCTTCCGGACAGATCCTCACCTATATACTTGGTATGAGATGAATGATATGGAATAGACTATTGGTCAATTTGGGTCTCAATCCTAAACCCAAGGTCAAATCCTAGGCTAGTAACTGGGGCTGTGCCCCCTGCCAGCTTCTCCTGCACCTGCAGACACTGGCACAACAGAGAAACTGAAAAGTCCTTGACTGTCCTGACAGCAACTATAAGCATCAGTATATCAGCCTTCTCCTCAGGAAAAATCCAAAACATAGCCTCTTACTAGCTACTGTGAAGAAAGTTAGGTCTGTCCCAGCTGAAATCAGGACAAAAACTGAGGAGTTTCTTTGCCTTGAAACAACACAACATATCAATGAAAAGGTTAGCTTTCCTAAAAATGTATGCCAGGAATTTCTTGTATGGGTATAGAAGCTATTGTAGAAGAAAAAAATGCTGCAGGGTGGGATCTGTGAGAACTCAGGTGTCTTTCTTTACACTATTGAATATAGAACCACTTTATCTTCCTGACCCCAACATTCAGATCAAGTAAATTCAGCTTTACAATGTTGAGTCCAGTAACAAATTAATCAATGACAATCTCATCTCTATAACATCTTATACTGTCAAGCTCAAATTTCACTCATTTTGCTGACAGGACAAAGTTCTCCATTTCAAGGGGAGACATAACAGAGCTGCATTATCTATCCAACAAGCCATTCCACACCGTAATGTAGATGTGCTGTGTATACTGCTAGCACAATAGTGTTTACTGCGTGTGTTTGAATAACTCTTTGCACTAAAATGTCCTTGTAATAGACTTTGTCTCTGGTGTTCAGTTACCATAAAGAACTACTGGCAACACTATGTTCTTCCTCAGTCATCAGCTGGTGATAGTTCAGGCAGTTCTGCCCTCAGTGATTCTGGGTATGGAAGAATATATTCTTAGATTGTTATGAAATGTAGAGATGACAAGACTTTTCAACTTGGTGTAGCCCCCACAAAACTTAATATAATTTAAGTCTCTACTTTCCCACCTTGTAATTAGAATATATTAAGTTGTTTCAGTGATCCTGAATATGAAAGTGCACAGGCACTGAAGTATTTTTCACCCTAATATTAACAAGTCTGCAATACTTTAACAGAAAAGAAGACTTAAATGCAAATTTCCTTTCTCTTTGTATAATATTTATGCAGTAAAGAATGGGTTGAGTACACAATTTTTCATTTCTGGATAGGTAGGAATAGTAATGCATGAGCCACAGAAGAGAGCATTAATTTCTCAAGATGCCAAGAAATGAAGTGTCATAGAGAGTGACTTGTTCTTTGCTGGTGTTTTCTCAGCTCTGAGGTTTTTGGTTTTTTTCCTTGCAAGATTCTCCATCAAAAGAAAAAAAAAGAATATCACACTTCTGGTTACGTCAGATTAGAGCAAAACCATAAGCTCTCATACATTGATTTAGATACTGAAGTATGAAGTTCTCATGTATCATTCCTTTCTTCTTGTGGATAAGTCATCAGCAATATTAAATTATGTTGCAGTTCTCAAAGGCTAGTATTGGTCAAGAGGAGGAGGAAGGCTCTGACAGTTTCTACATTTAGTTTATTATGTTGCATTAGGAATAATTTCTAAACAAGGCTTCTTTTTTCTTTTTTTTCTGTTTGTGTTTTTAATTCAGACCTGTAACAACAGTTGTGTGATGTTTTGGCTCTTATTTGCTGGCACAAGTACACACACATTCATGCCCACATGAGTTCACTGCAGTGAGCCTAAGGATACAAATTTCAGTGACCGACTCATTGGGTTAGATCGGTTCCCTCACTCTCCAGTTGAAATGTTCCTATGGAATAAAATTCTCCTCTGTTTAACGGTTTTGTGCCATCTTTTTGACACCATTTAGCGCCATTTCTGCCTTCCTCTAAGGGTCTAATTGAAACTTGAGAAATGTGAAGGCCTGGAGTGAGTTTCTTGCACAGAGGGATGAAATTCACTTCTAGAGAACAATTAGTTTCCTTTAACATGGGGACTTTTTTACAGGAGTCATGAGTGCAATGGTTTTTTATGAGCTCCCTGTAATGCTAACACCGTCAAAGACACAAGCGTCTTGACACAAAGCTCTGAAGGAGTTGTAGAATTTCACATCAGTTTTGAATCAGTATTATCAGTCTGATCCCACTTATATATAATGATGATGAAGTAAGAAGTCTGTCATGTGATTATATTGTGACATATTTTATCTTATGAACCATTTTTGCTAAGTTGCAGAAATTTAAAATACCACAGATATTCTGTAAACTGAATTTCATTCATTTACTCCTGCACATTTTCTCCACCCCTTTGCATAGTTAATTGTGTCCAGGGTTAAGCTGAGACAGTTAACATTCTTCATAATAGCTAGCAAGAGGCTGTGTTTTGGATTTGTGCTCAGAAGAAAGCTGATTAAAAGTGATGTTTACACGGCTGCCAAGGCCTTTCAGCTTCTCTGGCTGGGTGCAAACAGGAGAAGCTGGGAGGGAGCACAGCCCCAGTCGCTAGCCCAGGATTTCACAGAATCACAGAATCACAGAATGTTAGAGATTGGAAGGGACCTCGAAAGATCATCTAGTCCAATCCCCCTGCCAGAGCAGGAACACCTAAATCAGATCACCCAGGAACACATCCAGGCTGGCTTTGAATGTCTCCAGAGAAGGAGACTCCACAACCTCTCTGGGCAGCCTGTTCCAGTGCTCTGTCACCCTCACTGTAAAGAAGTTTTTTCTCATATTCAAGTGGAACCTCCTATGTTCCAGCTTGAACCCATTGCCCCTTGTCCTATCACTGGATGTCCCAGAGAAGAGCCTGGCTCCATCCTCCTGACACTCACCCTTTACGTATTTATAAACATTGATTAGGTCACCCCTCAGTCTCCTCTTTTCCAAGCTAAAGAGACCCAGCTGCCTCAGCCTTTCCTCATAAGGGAGATGCTCCATTCCCTTCATCATCTTTGTGGCTCTGCGCTGGACTCTTTCCAGCAGTTCCCTGTCCCTCTTGAACTGAGGGGCCCAGAACTGGACACAATATTCCAGATGCGGTCTCACCAGGGCAGAGTAGAGGGGGAGGAGAACCTCTCTTGACCTTCTGACCACCCCCCTTCTGATACACTCCAGGATGCCATTGGCT
>WKFP01014112.1:457665-479534 GCA_011057875.1 Pterocles orientalis
CAGGTTCCCTCTGAGATTCCTCCCAGGGATCACCCAGAGCCTTCTGACCTCTTCTTCATGGACCTGATATCCTGGCTCACAGCGCCAGACTCCTCCAAGGATGCTTCCCAGGATGGTTTTCTCCTTTTTTCGTTCCTCTTGCTCTCTTCTTCAGGTTCTCCTGACATTCCTCCCAGAGATCACCCAGAGCCTTCTGACGTCGTCTTTAGGGACTTGAGATCCTGGGTCGCAGCCCCAGACTCCTATAAGGAAGCTTCCCAGGATGCTTTTCTTCTTTTTTGGTTGCTCTTGCTCTTGCCTTTAGGTTCCCCCTGAGATTCCTCCCAGAGATCACCCAGAGCCTTCTGACCTCCTCTTTAGGGTAACTACAGACCGGTCAGCCTCACTTCCATCCCTGGAAAGGTGATGGAACAACTTATTCTAGATGCTGTCTCTAGGCATATCAGGGATAAGAGGGTCATTAGAGGCAGTCAACATGGCTTCACCAAGGGGAAGTCATGCTTGACCAACCTGATAGCCTTTTATGAGGACATTACCAGGTGGGTAGATGATGGTAAAGCAGTAGATGTGGTCTATCTTGATTTCAGTAAAGCATTCGACACCGTCTCCCACAGTATCCTAACGGCTAAACTGAGGAAGTGCGAGCTGGATGATCGGGTAGTGAGATGGATTGTGAACTGGCTGGAGAAAAGAAGCCAGAGAGTTGTGGTGAATGGGATGGAGTCTAGTTGGAGGCCTGTATCTAGTGGAGTCCCCCAGGGTTCGGTATTGGGACCAGTGCTATTCAATATATTCATCAATGACTTGGATGAGGGAGTAGAGTGCACCCTCAGCAAGTTTGCTGATGATACGAAACTGGGAGGAGTGGCTGACACGCCAGAAGGCTGTGCTTCCATTCAGCGAGACCTAGACAGGCTGGAGATTTGGGCGGGGAAAAATCTAATGCAGTTTAAGTCTAGGATTTGATCTTAGGTTCGTGATTGAGACCCAGAGTGGTCAATAATCTATTCCATAACATACATGTCATGCCTAGTATGTAGGTGAGGACCCTCCGGAAGATCATCCCTTTTTTTGTTTCCGGACCTCTTTTGCTCTGTGTCATCTCGCTCTGGGTGGTCACTTTCCCAAGGCTTCCCCTCCCCCCCCACCCCGGTCAGCTCTCGGTCTGGGACGTTTGGACTGTTATCTCCGTTCCACGAGTGCGGTTTCGGGACTCTCCCTGCTCTGGGACTGTTAGCTGGGAAGAGGCTGAGTCTTGGTCATTGGGTGGGGGAGCAGTATCACTGTGTATCACACATTTGTATATTTGTATATAGTATTCTTTTCAATATAATTGTAGTTTAGTTATTAAATTGTCCTTATCTCAACCCATGAGTCCTTTTTTCCCTTTACCCCTTTAATTCTCTCCCCTATCCTCGAATGGGGGGGGAATTGCATGAACATGTGTGTGGTTTGGCCCCCAGTCAAGGGCTCTCCCATCACAAATTGTAAAAACTCAGGGTGGTCTCTTCTATTTAATTTTCTGCTTTGTTACTCAGAGACAACTTCAGAAATTCATGTAAAGTTTAGAACATTCAATAACAGTTTTGGAAATCTTGCCAGTCAGACTCTCTCAAATGTCTTTGCAAACACAGAAACTGATCTGATTTCACAGAAGGAACTGTAGGAGTGTTCGTGTGCACATTAACTGTTTATGTGTGGCTCAGTGACCCTCAGCTGAAAAATCGAAGCCTTAGAGAGAGCAGACCTTCTATCACGTAGTTCTGCCTTTAAAATAGAATTAGCCCTTCCAGAAGATGACTGTGAAAAGATATAAGATTTGACAAGTATTACAGTATATCATGTAAAGAGTAGAACACAAAACAGTGCGTGCAAAAGAAAGCAATTCCTCAAAGCAAAAAACCATCTAAAACCTGTTATGTGAAAGAGGAAAACCAGCAGGTTTGTCGGTCTGTTTAGACTTCTTCACATATGCAGTATTATTGCCTTCTTTTGCATCCTTTTTCTTAGGCTTCATGTGTTTACAGTGTGCTACTAAGACACTGTAGGGTGTCTTCATTGACATCCACAACGGTATCACCAGCTGTAAAATGGATAATAGTTTAAGGATGTGTAATTTTGTCAGAGAAGGGCGGGATCCTGAGCAGGATCTTGCCTGACAATAGTAGACTTCATAATGGAAACTTGTGTTCGCTGCTACTGAAACAAGTGGAATTCCAGTGTTGTGGCTGTCAATGTAACTGTTGCATTGCTGTCAGCAATCTATGTGCAGGTATAAGTCCTCTGGAGTTCTGTTCATCTGTATAAAGATATCAATATCTTTGCTCCTTAGACATGGCTGAAGAAATTGGCAATCAGCAATGACTCATCTATTTTCACTCTTTTGCAATAAATTGTTCTTGTTCAAACAATTTAATTAGTAAAGGGATCCATAGTCAGTTTGGACTCCAAGTCACCTCCCATCATGACAATAAATGTCATATCTTAGATTTCTTTTGTTTCTTTTGCTACTGAAAAAAAAAAAAGGAGAATCTTACACTGCAACGTTAGCTTTTCAACAGTTGCTTTAATTGTTCTTCTAATACACTGTAAAGAACTGCAAAAGATGAAGTGTGTATTTTAGCATTGTACACATGGATGATCAATCAACATAATTTCATACTGATAATTCACACCTCTGAGAGCTGAATGACTACTATGCTCTATCTTCCTCTAACTGAAAGTACCTTAACCATACCACAAAACTTTATTCAGGATATATTCTAAATCCCAGTGAAATAAGAGAGTTTTCCCACCGATTTATCAGTATTTTACGTTGGTCTTCAAAGGGCAAAGAAGAGAGCACTACGGAAGAAGAGCGGCAGGTGTAAATTAGCACATTCTTCTCTAACGCCTTTCAAGAAATTTCTCCACGTATTTGTCAGTGGATGAAAACACCCATTGAAATCCTCATACACCTATGAAATGTTTGATGTTTTGTTAGAAATTACCCTAGATGATCAACAACAGCTAATGCACTTATCAGCAGCACGATGCTGGTAAATTCCTGTAGTTAGATGATTCATTGCTTTTGTGGATGCTATTTTATGTCTTATCATCTGTCTTTGAACAGCTACTCATTCTGTGGTTCTCATTTGTGTGTTCTCAATGTTTTCACTTTCTAGAAAATCAGCAAGTGTGTGGGGGTGGTATCACTCATCAATTTTCATCTTTTCTTCTTTCCATTATTGTTTGTTTGCTGGATGATACAATATGTAGCACATACTTGGGGATTTCTTTATAGCTTGTGACTGTGATTTGACAGATTGTCATAATGAATCAAATTAATACAAATAGAAGGACCTATAGTTTTCTACGGGGAGATAGAAAAGATTTTTAAAATTGCTAGGAGATTTTGAAAATAATCGAAACAGTTTTTTTAAAAAATAGTTAGGAAACTAATCTCAAAGTATCCAAAAACTGATCATTACAGTGCTTATCCCTTATGTGCTGCTTTGCCCTCCCTTATTGGCAGTACTTGACAGAAATCTGGGTCCTATATTGGTATACTGGGATTTTTACTCTGTCTTCTCTCCCAAACAGAATTCTGTCTTTATCTAAGAAAAAATTCCTGTTTGTCAAAAGGATAAGGAACTTATAAGCACTTCTGTGCTACTTCCAGGTGTTAAAGGCTGTAATTTACTCCTTATACTTCTTACATGTAAAGCCATTTTTAAACCACTCATAACTCTGGTGACTCAGTGCTTCATATTACTATAAAGACATCAGTGGCTCTAGAAGATGTATCCCTCATACTTTTTTTCTTTTCCAACCCGTCTTTAGTTTGATACACTGTTTACTACTGTACTGAAAATATTTTCTTACAACAAGTTTGTCTAAATACATTAATAGTTGAACTTTTGTAATCTGAATTTTTTAACAATTTTATTTTGTGTTCTCAGTGCATTTGTTTTCTTAAAAACTTATGAGTTGAAATTTTACATGGGATCCTTGTCTGCTAATAGGAAGTTGTGAAAGGCAGAGGGCTGTGCCATGAGGAAGACATCAGTAGCTAAAAAATCATTCTACTTCTGGTTCAGAAAGGCTGTCTTAGCAAGGCCTTAGGGAAGACCTAGTGCTTCAATAAGATCTGGAATAGAGCAGCTTGGGAGAGCAGAGGGAAGCTATTTCCTAATTCATAAGCTAAAACAGATGATAAGGTCAAACTTTCTACTATGGGTTTCTGGGGGCATACAGGGTTTAAAAAGGGATAAAAAGGAGTTAAACATGGTTTTGAGTGAGGAAAAACCCTTATTCATACTATGCAGGGAAAATGCACTATAATGTTTAAGACAAAGGAAGATGTCAGCAACAAAATAGTAATGTAATTGTCATATTTACATATACATATGTACATACATTCATACAGATGGATGGATAGATACACATGTACATACACACACATATATATAACATATGTATATCGTATGTGTTTATATAAGACAACATATGTAGTTCTGACCATCCAAAAGTCTCAGAGTATCATGCAAATTCAAACCAATGAACCCCCAGAGTAACCCATCAGAAACATTTTACCAACAAAGAAATTAAGCTACAGAGAGGTAACAATCTTCTCCATGTTCACACAAATCAAGTCAGTGTGATTATGCCGTGTTATTACTAGACACAACAAAGCTGTTGTAATCCACTGCTGGTGAAGAATTGTGTTGTAGGAACAAAAGGAAAGAGGAAGACTACTTCAGGATAGGAATGCCAACAGAAGAAAAGCATTATTCTAAATTGGGTTTTGGAGGGGAAAATAAAGTTAGCAGAGATGTTTTGAGTAGAAAACATAACAAAAAATAAGAAAAAAAAAAGGAAAGAAAGCACGATGAAAAAAAAGTCTTCACATTCAACATGCTCACTGGATATTTACTTTCTATTGTCCTCATCAGTTTTTTAATGTGATGGTAAATCAACTGTTTGACATATGCATCCAAAGGAATCAGTATGAATAATATGACAGCAAAAGGTATCACTGGAGTTTTTCATTCACCTCCTTTTCTGTGTCAACTCTTAGTACAAAAGTAAAGAATTTACAATGCTAAGGATGAACTGGATCCAACATCGGGAATTTTTTGGCCTTGAAATATTAATTACAATGATAAGGGAACATCACAGTCTTTTATTTTCTAATGCTTAGCTGTGTTTGAATGAGGGCTCTTGAACAATCTCCATTTTTAAGCACAGTGAGTGAAAATTAGGTTAAGGTGGAGACTGCTGTGAACTTTCTTGCAGCTTTGCATGGAGGGAGTAGTGGGTAGAAGGACATTGTGCAGCTCCATCATACAGTAAAGGGTCTTGCTCACATTATACCTTCTGCTACTTGAGTTTTGGGGGAGATAGATGAGGTGATAATGGAAATTAGAAGTTTATTTGCTTTGCTCCCTTAAAAGGCATATGTAGACCACATGGCAACTTTATGGCTATATCTTTGTCAGAGGACACGAGTTAGTTCAATCTAGTCTAGCTGCAGGCAGCCCCACTCCCAGGTTAGTGTGCTCTTTTCTTCTTCTATGATAACAGTGGGAAATTCATTGCCATTCTTTTTTCTGAGGTCAATGGAACTGTTCTATAACTTCCTGATTTGTGAGAGTGGGAGGAACGAGGGGAACATGTGCATCCTCAGTGAGGTAAACTTGGAATGCATTTATCACCAAACTTGTGTAAGACATTTTGTGTGTATGAGAGAGGGACAGAGACAGGTTTGGGGTTTGTTCTGCAATGAATTTGGAGTTGATTTGAAAACTAATTTAAAATCCAAGTTTCTCTATTAATTTAAGCTCTTCTTGAGATGGTGACTAATTGGCATGTGTTTTCCAAATCTTTTGTGTCTAATTTGCTCAATTTCTTTCTAAACTGACCAATTAGATTTTAAATGTAAAAGTTAAGCTTCTCAGTCTATTTAAATCTGTATCTTTCTGTGGACATAGATCCAGCCACATAGAATTAACTCTCTGCTATTTCTTTCACCTGGTGTGCATTTGAAGCAGAAAAGTAGACTGATTCTGTTGTCTTCTAGGGTCTATCAAGAGTTCCTGGTCTTGTGTGCAAGAAGCAGAGCCAGTTTATCACATACAATCAGAAATTCCTACCAAACGTTTATTACTTTCTGATCTAGCATGGATTTTGCCTTTTCAGATTGTGCTCATTTTGACCATTTCTGCCTTTCTTTCCATTTCTAGCACTAATATTTCCACTATTATTATGGCCTTTTAATACTTACATGTGGTGCCTGATTATGTGGTCACATTTCATTCCCTTTTTAGGATATTATGCCACTGTCTCTGAACTTTGATGTTCCAATCCTGAAAAAAGACTTGTGCACTCGTTTCTGTTTAAAACATGTGAGACAATTTAGGATAATTCAGGTTGGAGGGACCTCAGGAGGTCTCTGGTCCAATGTGAAGCTCACAGGAGGGTCAGCTCTGAGGTCAGAGTAGAGTGCTTGGGGGTTCTGCCAGACAGGGTTTGAAACCCTCCCAAGGATGGACAGACACTGCATCGTCTCAAAACCTAACCGCACATAAAGCAAGTCGAATGCATAAGTTTTTGCAACACTAGTGATATAGACAGAGGTTTATGGTGTTTTGGGATACCATATAATAAGTATTACTAAACAAAATCACGCTTGGAAGTTCTGTATAGGAAATGCTCAAAGAAACACAGACTCTCTGTATGCATATGAATAAGTAAAAACTAATAAAGCTCCCTGATTATTATTTTTAACAGAAATAAATAATATAAAAACAAGTTTTTGGCAACACATGCATTTAAGACATCCATTTTTTTCAATACTGCTGTCTCTCTGAGATGAGTGGATCTAACATCTCACTACCATTGCAATGGACAGGTCTCATCCTCCCACTTCTCTTTAATTTCCTTTTGCTTACCTGCATCTGGCTGTGTAATCCCAACCACTCTCACATACCCACTCCAGGACCTCCGAATAAGCTAATTTAGGTAATGATATATTTTCTCACCTGCACCAAGTCATTTTTCTGCAGATCTAGTGAACCACACTTGTTCGTGCATATGGCCAGCAAAAGGAAGAACAAGGTGTGAGAAGGACAGGGCTGCTCATTTCCAGAACACCATGACATTAGATTGCTCAGATGCTGTTAGCCTGAATTAGAGCAAACAAAAAAAAAGCCCACAAATAATCATTTTGCGTCAAGCAACACTGACAATTTTATTTCCAGTAAAACTTGTTTTTTGCTATGCTTTAAGGATGTCACAGGTACGCATATGTGCACACACACACGTGTGTGTATGTGTTTACATATACATATACAAAAACATACATCCATGCACAGTTTGTGGAATTTTCCAACTATGTTAACATTGTGGTTATGCCCTGATCCACCTCTATGGAGTGTTTATAGCAAGCACTATGGTACCATGAAAACCTATAAACTTCTTAAAATACCAAAACATTGGCTGATAGAAGTGGTAATGAAAATGTTAACTTTGTGAAATACACTGAACTGTTATCATATTAAAATAAATGGACTCGGGAGGAGACTTACCACATGCTGTACACAGACTGCAAAAATTGTTCAGCAATTCTGAAGACTAATTATCATAGAATCATAGAACGGTTTGGGTTGGAAAGGACCTTAAAGATCACCAAGTTCCAACCCCCCTGCCATGGGCAGGGACACCCTCCACTAGACCAGGTTGCTCAGAGCTTCGTCCAGCCTGGCCTTGAACACCTCCAGGGATGGGGCATCCACAGCTTCCCTGGGCAACCTGTTCCAGTGTCTCACCACCCTCATAGTGAAAAATTTCTTCCTAATGTCTAGTCTAAATTTACCCTCTTTCAGCTTATAGCCGTTACCTCTTGTCCTCTCACTGCACTCCCTGATAAAGAGTGCCTCCCCGTCTCTCCTGTAGGCCCCCTTCAGGTACTGGAAGGCTGCTATTAAGTCTCCTTGGAGCCTTCTCTTCTCCAGGCTGAACAACCCCAACTCCTCATAGGGGAGGTGCTCTAGCCCTCTGATTAATTTTGTGGCTCTCCTCTGGACTCTCTCCAACAGGTCCATGTCTTTTTTATGTTGGGGGCCCCACATCTGAACACAGTACTCAATGTGGGGTCTCACGAGAGCAGAGTAGAGGGGGAGAATCACCTCCCTTGACCTGCTGCTAGGGCTTCTTTTGATGCAGCCCAGGACACGGTTGGCTTTCTGGGCTGCAAGCGCACACTGCCGGCTCATGTTGAGCTTCTCATCCACCAGGACCCCCAAGTCCTTCTCCTCAGAGCTGCTCTCTATTCATTCTCTGCCCAGCCTGTATTTGTGCTTGGGATTGCCTCGACCCACGTGCAGGACCTTGCACTTGGCCTTGCTAAATTTCATGAGGTTTCCATTGGCCCACCTCTCAAGCCTGTCAAGGTCCCTCTGGATGGCATCCCTTCCCTTCAGCATGTCCACCACACCCCACAGCTTGGTGTCATCAGCAAACTTGCTGAGGGTGCACTCCATCCCACTGTCCATGTCTCCAGCAAAGATGTTAAACAACACTGGTCCCAGTAGTGATCCCTGTGGAACACCACTTGTCACTGGTCCCCGCTTGGACATTGAGCCATTGACCACCACTCTTTGAGTGTGGCCATCTAGCCAGTTCCTTATCCAGCGAGTGGTCCTTTCGTCAAATCCATGTCCCTCCAACTTAGAGACAAGGATGTCATGTGGGACTGTGTCAAAAGCTTTGCACAAGTCCAGGTAGATGATCTCTGTTGCCCTTCTTCTATCCATCAGCGCCATGGCTCTGTCATAGAAGGCCACCAAATTCGTCAGGCATGATTTTCCTTTGGTAAAGCCATGTTGGTTGTCATCAATCACCTGCTTGTTTTCCATGTGTTTTAGCATAGATTCTAGGAGGATTTGCTCCATGATCTTGCCAGGCACAGAGGTGAGACTGACGGGCCTGTAGTTTCCCGGGTCTTCCTTATTTTCTTTTTTAAAAATGGGGGTTATGTTTCCCCTTTTCCAGACTGCGGGAACTTCACCAGAGTGCCACGACTTCTCAAATATGATGGATAGTGGTTTGGCAACTTCATCTGCCAGTTCCTTCAGGACCTGCAGATGTATCTCATCAGGTCCCATGGACTTGTGCACCTTCAGGTTCTTTAAATGGTCTCAAACCTGATCTTCTCCTACAGCTGGCAGTTCTTCCTTCTCCCAATCACTGCCTCTGCCTTCTGCAACTTAGGCAGTGTGGCTTGAGCTCTTGCCAGTGAAGACTGAGGTAAAGAACTCATTAAGTACCTCAGCCTTCTCTACATTCTGGTTCACTAGGTCTCCCGCTTTCTTCCGGAGGGGGCCCACAGTTTCCGTAGTCCTTTTATCGCTGACATACCTGTAGAAGTTCTTCCTGTTACCCTTAATGTCCTTGGCCATATTTAATTCTGTTTGGGCTTTAGCTTTCCTAACCTGATCTCTGGCTTCGCGGACAGTGTCTCTGCATTGTCCCCAGGCTACCTGTCCTTGCTTCCACCCTCTGTAGGTTTCCTTTTTTGTTTGAGTTTGCTCAGGATATCCTTGTTCATCCATGCAGGCCTCCTGGCATTTTTGCCTGCCTTTCTCTTTGTTGGGATGCATCGCCCCTGAGCCTGAAGGAAGTGATCCTTGAATACTAACCAGCTTTCTTGGGCCCCTCTTCCCTCCAGGGCTTTATCCCATGGGACTCTCCCAAGCAGGTCCCTGAAGAGGCCAAAGTCTGCTCTCCTAAAGTCCAGGGTAGTGAGGTTGCTGTGCACCTTCCTCACTGCCCTGAGGATCTTGAACTCCACCATCTCATGGTCGCTGCATCCCAGGCTGCCCTTGAGTTCCAGTTATGTGAATAAGCTCTAATATAATTAAAAATGCTCATGGCACAAAGCTAAAATTTTGTATTCTGACTATTGAATACTTGACCATGGTACCACAATATTCTCCTAAATGCAGATTTTGTGTGGAATAAAAGGAAAGTCCTCAATGATGCAAAATAATTAGCTCAAGCAGTTATAAATTGTGAGATGGATGCTCTTAGTTAAAAGCTCCAGTCAAACTGAAAAGCCAAATAAAGAGAGATCTGTGGGTCAAAATCAGAAGCAGAATAGAAAAAATGTCAGCTGGAAATGTTTCCATGTTTTTCACTCTCTCCTATTCCCTCAGCCAGACCCCTAACTTTGCTTCCTCTCTGTAGAGAAACAACTCGTACAAACTAAAATAAAAGAGGGTTCAAAGGCAAGAGAGCACATTCTAATACTAAAATGTTCCAGGCCTGCCTCAGATGATCTGTCCAAACCACTTTGAAAACTATCATCAGTGGGCAGATATTTAATGAATTATGAAATACTTTTATCCAGTTTGGTGATTTCAGATGCAATTTTTTCAAGTCCAGTTAAAAAGTCACTTAATTGTGTTTTTAACTAGATTATTAATTGTAATTTGTTTAGTTGTTGTTGAAAACTGTTCTCATACAATACCATTAAGGGCCAGAGAGCAAATGAAATGTTTGATTTCCTAACTGACAGTGGGAAAGTATTTTTAAATATTCCCAATTTTTTTTAGATTTCAGTCAATTTCCAATAGAAAGTGGAATTATCTATAGAAATGTTTACTTCTTCTCACCCGGTATTCTTATCCCACATTTGAAGATACCGAGAGATATCAAACAATTAAAGAAAAATATCTGATTATCTTCTTCTGTCATTGTTCCCCTTACCTGACAGAAGATAAAATGTCTTAATAACAATGCATAATGACATTATAGTAAGAATTGAAATGAATTTCATGAACAGTCAGTGTACTGGTTTTGCCCATTTTCCTCTCTTTAGTTTATTTCCTTGCTCCAGTGGGAAAGCGGAGATTTGAAACAGGGTGATAATGCTGGGAAGCCAGCACCAGTGCTAGGGCCAGTAGACAAGAAGATCTAATCAACACCATCAAATATATGTGTGTATTTATCAAATGCAAACTAATCAGAGGCAGGACCAGGCAAGCAGTAGCATCCATCAGGATTAGTTGGGGCAGCTCCATCCATCTGCACTGTGTTACATGGCAAGAACCTGCTGCTGCACTGCCTTCCTGCTGAACGCTGTTACATGTTGCTTTGGCCAGGGTGCACAGCCTACACGTGCTCACATACTCAGTGCCCTGCAGCAGGCTGGGGGACTCGGCAGTCTGTGCCAGCCGTAGACCTAGCTTTGCACCGTTAAAAGAGATGTATGGGCCGAGTATGTATTTTTTCTTTCTTGCACTAGAGATGTCCTCAAAGGTCTATTTGCAAGCACCGCCATCACAGGCAACACTTTAGGAAGTGCCTCCAAATGATGTTCGTGTATCCACATGCAAGGGATCAAAGTGGAGGTGGCCGATGGCAGCGAGCTCAGAGCCACATGGCTGCGAAGCACTCTGCACACAGAGGAGTACTGAACTAGGGAAGAGGGAGACAAGCGCACATATCATCCAGCATGATCTGCTTCAGTACAAAATGTTTCCTGATCCAAACAGAACTAAAATGTCCACATTTGCACAGGGTGCTGTAGTTGTTTGCTCCAGGGTAAATTGCCTGTAGAGGTGAATCTGAGCTCAGGGATTTCATGAGAGTCTGTTGCTCTCTGTGCCTAAACATACAGTGTCAGCAGCTTTTCGTCATATTAGCTGAGGAATTAGTGCATGTCTCAATGCAATATGCATCACCAACTGTAAAGAAATCATCATGAATATGTAGCTTCCTCTTTAAGGGAAAGATGGAGCAACAAGTGATCCGTCCACAGCAACTTAAGAGTCCCGTGTCATTTCATCACAAAGTCAATAGCTTTCTTCATCCGAGGGTGAGAATGCCGCAAAAACAAACTGCTTTCTGTTCTGTAGGGGCGCCTGAAAGAGCTTGCACTGCAGTAATCCTAAATCCAGGGGCAATCTGTTAAGAACTCAGCACCACCGATCCTGAGAATCAACTGATAAGCACATTCTTCCCCTACACAATTTAAAAAAAAAAAAAAAGAAAAAATCCTCTTAAAGATTGTGCTAAGTAATGAAAGAATGGGATGAAAGAGGCCTTTTTCATTACTACCACATAAACTTCTTGTGTAAATGTTTCGTTAACACACTGCTTGACCAGTATTTCGGCCTCCCCACCCCCACCACCGCTATGGTTCTGCTGCAGACTGCGAGAGGAAACGTGTGATTTACACGTTTAAGTGAAACGTTCCCACACTTGAATGCTGCACTATTCTTTAGAGAAGGAGAGATCTACAAAAGGAAAAAACATTGTGGAGGACATTTTAGTTTGCAATTCTACTTTCATATGTGCTTTAAAAGATGTATTGCTTCCAACTGCACAGGGATTTTGGTTTTTAGTTTTGTGAGGTTTCTCTAATATACATTTGTCTCTTGCAAGCACCCTCAGACAAGATGACATTTATTAAGCATGTTGGTTTTGAAGAGATATTATAAGTTTTATTTTCTTGGAGGAAAAGGCAAAGAAATTCAAAGGAGGTTTGCCCTTTTGTACACTGAAGTACAGGCAATACACTACCTTTTAAACCCGTGGGTTCAGAGCAGTTAGAGAAAGCAAAAGGTCTTAAATTGTCAGGTGAAGGCTTACAGCATGTATTTTGTATTTGAACCAAAGGCCATCGTTTTCTCTGTCAACTGAGGCATTCTGTAGTATTTCCCACTTGTCGTATGATTACAATAATGAGGTTCCCTAATACTGTAGAGCCTGGCCATTTTCATTATATTGTTCAAACAGAAATAAGGTAGTATTTCTCACAGAGTCAATATTTCTGTAGAAATAAATATGATGTTCAGCACATACTGCTTTCATGCTAACAATGTTCGACACATAGGGCCAGCTAGACCTGGCACATCCGAATCAGTCAAGTGATTCTGTTGAATACCATGGAGTTACTCAGGGAAGACTTTGCTGGAGTTTCTCTAGATTTACACAGATGCAGTCAGGAGTAGATTTGGCATTTCCTGCACAATATTTTCATAAAAACAAAATACAATCTCTCTTTTAAGGCAGGAATTACTTTAATCTACTAAGGAAAATGAAAAAAATAACAGATCTGTTATCATAATCAGCTATCTCCTTTTTGTGTGGAATATGTGAAAATGTCATTATAATTGCATTTTACCACCACTCCCTTTCCTGAAATTAAAAAAATAAATGGAAAACTGAATTAAAATACAGCCTGTATACTGCAATCAAATACTTGTTTTCAACCCTATTTTGTTGCAGTAAGAGTAGCACTTGTATTGCTATGAACTTAACTGTTACTATGGTTGATATAAGTGCCACACTTAGTATGGGATATGTAAGCTTGTTTGCTGCCATGACCATGATGTGATTTCAAAGTGAATAGATTCATTTGGATCAACAGTCCCTCCAGGGGTAAATGCTTAAATGTATTATGCCTTCACAAGAGCTGAAAACATCAATACCTTCATAAAGCCACTTTGATTTGTATTGACTAAAGTTGTGGTGCTAATTCACATACGTCACTGTTTACTTCATTGAGCTTTTAACATGGTATTTGATTTATAGAAACAGTGATTCAATTTCTACAAAGAAGTGGTAGAATGAGGCCTCCCTCAGATTCTTTCTTTAGCTCAGAAACGCTGAAAGTTAAAAGAAGCCTACCATTGCAATACAAAAATTTCTCAATAAGTGTTCATGTGCACTACGTATTTTACTTGCTTGGTAACAGCTAATAGCAATGTAGATTGTCAGATAAGGGACAATCAGCTGTCTAACGTGGTCACTAATGTAACCTCAACTAAACCGTTGGATTATACTTCAGCAGAAAACGTCTCTTAAGTACACTTCTCCTGCTCTACTTTGTACATGTAAATAAGAAACTTGTAAAAAAAAGAGGAAAAAATTCAGAAGTCTTTTTTTTCACTGTTCTTTTTGTACTAAGAAACTATAATAATTGATCCCCTACAGGAAAATGCTAAAGCACATTGGTAAATCCGCATAAATAGCATACAGAGCCCCATACAAATAATTGCAGAGCTTACATTTGGTATGAGTTTGCGATGTTTGTTTGATGCTACAAGAAATAAAGACTTTAAAATGTCTTCTGTAGTTCATTAACTTTGAGCAGCTACAAACTGACAGTTTTAAACAAAAGTTTGGTCCAATGTACTGAGAGGAAGAGCTCATTTATTTCGTACATTTTAATAAAATTTTCCTGAAATACATACTTTCAGATTTTTCCTGGTTCAGAGCCAGATCCAACAAATTGTCCTGTACCTACAACTGCGTGCACAGAAACAGTTCAACTCTGTTGAATGGAGCACAATCAAAACTACATAGTTTTTGCCCATAACTTTGAAAGGTCTTGCTTTGACTGATCACTTGGGCCTCATAGAGGGTAGGAATTTCTTCTCAGCCTTGCCATTGGTAGCTCATGACCCTGGTGCAACTCTTAGGATAAAAAAAAGAAACACTGAGAAGTTACCCTGTGCTATGGTGGGTTCTGAAGAAACGTCTTGGGTATAACACATTTCTCACCATTGCATTCCCTATCCATCATTTTCAGTGGAGAAAGAGCACTGAATATCAAAGTTGTAAGGCAACATTTTCCAGAACTTGTAAGTTTTGCAGAGGAGAGCTGAGTTTATTGGAACACCAAAATTTAAGAGTTGAGTTAAAGAAATGGTGCTGCCATGAAAGCAACACAAGCAAATAACAGCAATACAGCAGTTACTCTGTCAGGATTGTATTTTCTGGATTAAGCTGTTGATAAACGGAATATTTTTGCAGGTACAAGAGAATTCACATTTACAGGGGAGATAAAATTAGAAAGCTTAGACACACTATAGAGCTCGTCAGCATCTCACAGTTAATTAAAGGAGTGAGTGGAAAGCATCAAGGCTTGCTCCCCTCTGCATGAATAATTCACCTCCTGTATCCATTATTAAAGCCAGTTACTTCAGCACAATGATTTCCAGCCTGCAATGCATCAGTCTCAGAAATGGGAGACAAATTGCAACAAGGCCTGAAGCTATATTAATAAATTGAAATGAACATTTATTTGCTTATCTAATTAGAACTGTAGTTTTTTCCAAATGGTGTAGTAATACATTACCTTGACTGCCAATACCTGCTGTAAGAAATAATTAACAGAAGCACTTTCTTACAAACTTATATTTCACTGAAGGCAAAAGTTTTCCTCCTGATTTTGTTCCCTTTAAACTATTTGATTTTAATGGTTTTTCAGTAGAGGTCTACGGTGGATTTTGCATTGACAAATCAGAGGAAATTTCTGTGTTTGAAGTGCCTGTAAGTAGTCATAAACTTGCAAATAAAATAAGAATGCATAAAACACTCCTTTCACCAGCTCTCTATTAAAGGCATAGTGGCACGATGCACTTTGAAAAGCACCTGAAGAATGTGATAATTTTTTCAAAGCTTTGCTTAATGTCACAACCAAATAAAGTACTTCAAAACTCATAATTTGCTAATTTTCCAACTGTATTGGCCTAATATAGTCTGTTACCTCTATCTGCAAACCTCATCTTGAATTTAACTTTATTCCTAGTTATTTTCAAATGTATTTGCTTAGATTACCAGAGAAGAAATGCAACGTCAAAGTTTTCATGTCATTGTGGTTTTGCAATAGAGTTACAGTATCTCCGCCATAGATGCATTTTGAATGAAAATAGAGGCTCCAGCTACCAAAATTTTAGCTTTCCCACTCTTCAGCCACCCACAGAATAGAATGGACCCCAGGTCTCTGCGTTAGATTCGCAGATTTATGCATGACAGTCTCGTCTCTTGTTATCATTGATGTTAATGTACAAATGGAAGCAGAGGCAAGAGCACACAGTGACTAGCCACAGTTTTAGTCCTCTCATCTTCAGAGGAGTAGGGCAACAAGAACCATGAGTCTGGTCTGGAAAACTACAGTTGAGCCAAAGGATTGGGGACTCATAATGTGTGTCACTGTGTGCATGTAGATATCAACATAGATATCCCAATAGATTTCTATAGATACCTAGATAGACACAAAAACCAGAGATGTATTTGGGAATAGATGAGATTATATGAAGCCAAACTATTACTCAGACAGGTATCACTGTGTGGAAAGATACACTAGAGCAGCATTATATGCCGCACAGTTTCAGCAATGCTTGGCAGTGGTGTATAGCCACCATATGTTAACATTGGGTATGGATTACATTGTATATACATTATATAGGGAGAAAATGGAGATTGGTGATCAAAGAAAGGATCTTTCCAAACAGAATAATTTTGTTTTCTTTCTTTCTTTTTTTTAATAATTGTCCTCAATTTGTCAGCTGCATATGAAATATTTTCTAGTGAATAGTTTATCCAGGGTAGTATTTTCTATTGTGCACTAGAAAAGCTATTAAAAAAAAAACAAAACAAAACAAAACCAAAAAACCCCAAACAACCAAATCCTGAAATTATCTGTATTTAATAGATTTTTGAATAATCATTAAATGGTTTTAAGGGAATAATTAATCCACAGATATAGAATTAGACAGCGTGGCTGAATTTGAACTTGCAACTGTTTTTATTTAGGGATTCAGGCACTTAAAGAGATTAGAATGTGCAGCCTGCTGCCTCCTGGTATGCATTCATCCAGCACAGGAATGTGAAGCTTGTGTGTTTAAAGAAGCATGTCAAAACTGGTTTGTAAAGAAGGGGGAAAAAAGCCCCAGACCAAGTTACAGGACTAAGTTTAGTGTGCTAATCATATTCGTTCTTCTTGTAACTGAAGGAGTTCCACTGTAGAATTTAAATGAAATGAATAGTGTTTCAGACATGCTGATAGTGGTTTTATATGGTCAGTGTCATTTTTCTTCTTCTGGGAATTCAATTTGTTCCTATTATGCCAAGGTCACAGATTGGGGAATCTCAGAGAATATTTCTTCTCTGCCTTTGATGCAAAGGGTCAGTGGATTAGTACAAAGGAGAATTAATCCAGTGTGCTCACTCCCAAAATGATATTTAAGTCATTTTTAATGAATGGCTGAGAGTCACTATTAGTTTCCTTGAAGAAAATAAAAGCAAGCCCACAAACAACGACCTCATAAATGAATATTCAAAGAAAAGTATGACTTCATTGTCAGCTCTAATTGCTAGTTTTACCGTATTAGTAGAAGCTTTCTGTAGCTGAGTTTGACATATATTTGTTTACACACTGTTATTAGTCAAGACTCAGTGAAGCCTTGTAATTAACACCTCCACATTATCTCATGCAGTGAAAGCAAAGACTAAAACAGATGACTCACTTTGTTTCAGCTTTGCTCTTGTTTTCTGATACAGAAGTACTTAAGAAGAAGTGTGAGCTCATCAGAGTGCCATATGGAGTCAACAGAAAGCATAAAAGGGTTTTCAAGGAGACCATCAAAGCTCATTAAGAGCTAAAGGGTAAGGCCTCAGCAATGCACAGTGCTACTGCACAGTTGTGGTGTAACATTTTACCAGTATGATTTTACCAGTATTAGCCTTTGTGCGTGATTCTCCTCACATCAGTCAAAAGACAGCGCATCTGCTTGTATAGCTTATTCCCTACCTAATGCAGGGAAAATAAATATTCATACAGACCTCCTCTTCTGTCCATGACAGTTCCCACACTAAGGAAATTGTACTTTTTAAGCCATCAGTAGCACAGCATGTTCATGTTGCGAAGTCTTGCTATGACATGGAAAATCTGTAAGTGGATTTTTCATGCTTATCATCCACATGTTATCTGGGGTTAGACCACTTCTTCATAATTTTTAGGTGTGAGCTCCTTATTGTAAGTCAAACATTCTTAAGTACTACTTCACTAATGTAGAAATAGGATGAATTTACAAGATTGTAGGAATATGCTGTTTAAACCAAGACATGAATTTCTTCTAAGTATCTGTTTTCAGGAATATCACCTTTTTAGATGAGGTTTAACTCAAAATTAATTCGTCTGCTGAAATTTGCCATTGTATCTAAGGAACCACTCTTTTTTTTTTTTTTTTTTCCCTGCAATATTGTGTTGGATGAAGAAAAACAAATAATACAATCCCCAAAATGAGAAGCAGCTCCAAAATCCAAGATGGTTGCAAGAATATTTTATTGCACCCTCTCAGTGCAGCCATTCGGTTAACAAATATTCCCAAAGCAATATGAAATCCAGTCATTATTATCGAGATCTTGGCTGAGTTAAATACTTCAATAATATCAAAGCTTGTTTACTGGTGGAAGGTGGCCAAGAATATTTGAAGAATTAACGTGTACATGAAATTTCCCACAATTATGAAATAGCCATCAGAAAAGGAAATGACTGAGAGTGATTGAATTCCTCAGAGCTGCTGTCTTTGGTTTTAAGTACTTGTTGGGCTGACAATAAAGCCCTGCAGTTTGCTACCATTTTCACCATTACCATCCCTATTGATCTAACTACCCCACGTGTTCTGCTTTATTATTTTGCTACTCAAGAGTAACTATCTTAAGTGAATGGGTCACACATGTTATCGTTTTATTGTGATTTGGAGAATAGTTAAAGATGGGTCACTTCATTACTGAGATCCCAGAGGTGCTGTATATAGTAAAGCTGCATTAGTTAACTTCAGTGGAAGCTGGCAGGTGCTTATGTACACCTAAGGCTATCTGTTCTTTACAATCCTGCCACTGATGCATTTTTTGGTACATACTGCTGTGCATGCTCAGCCAAGCTAAAATATGTTCACAAAAAACATCAGTGGTCCTCCGCAGGTTCTTCGGCTTTCTTTGTAATAGGTCATAGCACAGTGGATCTTGTCCTGAAATAGCATCATGCAATGGTTTGTAACCCTCAAATAGGATTTCTAATATTAGCATTGCTTCTTGCTTTTGGCAATGGCCCAGTGACTACAGACATCCAAAATGAAGTGCATGATATACACTAATCTAGTCAAAACATTTCTAGAGGGTATAGGCAGTAATCTGGAACACACTCATATTCCAGAAGTACTTCTGAAAGAAACGTTGCTGGTCTGGTCTCAGAGTAAGCACATCCTCTGTTTGATTTTTCCGAGACTGAATGGAACCAAGTACCAGTCCCAGAAAAAATAATTACTCACACAAGCATTTTGCTCTGTACCTTGGACTTCTTGTAAACGTGGACATCACGAAATCTGCAGTGAGGGAAAAACTAGGAGTGCAGCTGCCTCAACAGAAGCCTAAAGGATGGATATATTGTTTTGCACTTCGCAGAGATATCTTGGCTTGATTAGGAAATTACCACCAGAGTAAACTACCAGTTAGTTTTAGTATCCTCTGTGTTTCCACTAGCTGAGAAACCGTTTGTTTTCTGCTCCCTTCGGAGATGGAGACTAGCTCTGCAGGCAGAGCAGGTCTGTCTTTGTACCATAGTTAAGATGGAGGGTGAGTTCACTTTCTCATCACCATGAAGACATTCAACATAGTGCTTACAAAACTCCCCCTGCAGTATGGTCACAGTGGATACTGCCCCTGACTCTAGTCCATCATAAGGACATGTTCCCCCATCTCTCAGTCTTTCTGTGGAAGGGGGCTATGGCACTCTACTGTTGTACAGCATATGTGATCTATCTAAGGAAATGTGCTAGTTAAAAGCCAAATTATACTTATTTATTTACAATATCATGCTGTATCTATTTGGAATGGAAGCCCTTTTCTCCCATATCTGGTGTTATTAATACACAAGTCACTATATATAGTAAGAAGCTTGTTTGATGACTATAACATCTGAATATTAATATCAATGGTATTGGTTTTTGCAAACAGCTTACACCCATTTGGTTGGTTAACCTGCAAAGGAAGATTAATGGTTTAAAATCTGGCCATTAAGTATGGCAACAAATGTTTTTCAGTGAGGTTATTGCTACTATAAACTTTAATCAATAGTTCATAGGCAGCAGCCTCTGCTTCAGTGTTCTGACTAATGACAAATTAACTATTTCTCAGCAGTTAATAAAGACTTTTCACCAATCTGCATACAGAACATGATTTCCTCTGCTGGTAATTGACATTGTCGCCTGGGTGTTACCTCCGTGTCTCCATACCAAAATCCTTACTGGCAGAGATGAAAAGCAGCAAATTTAATACCATTTCACTAGAGACTGTTTTCCTTTAGATTGACTATGTAAAGCAACCAAAACAAGTTTTAAAGAATAGGAAAGCTGGCTATTTAATGGTTTATTGTTTGCTTAATAGTATCAATAATACTGTTAATCTTTTTCTTTTTCCTCTTTTTTTTTAATTAACTATTTTTATGCTCAGATCTCAAAAGCAGCAGTCTGGAAGTAGTTAATGATCTACAAAAGTGAAAAGGGTAGGGATGAAGGTGGGAGTTGTTTGACTTTTTAAAAGCTAGCTGGAGTTGGTGTGAAAAATACTATAGAACACTAACAAATACATGCCTCATAAGAATAAAAGGAAAAAGGTAAACCTAAACTTTCTAAATAGCCTAAGGGCAGGGGTTTGCTTTTCAATGAAAAGGTCATCTAGAATGAATTTAAGTCATTTTCCTGCTGAGGTCCAAGCATGTGGATTCACTTTGAAGGTTAGAATGAGGTTGTTCTTACCTATGTATCTTACATATGTAGTTTTACAGAATGCATTGCAATAAGCTGTGATATATTTTCAGTCTGTCCAGGGAAACAAAAATTGTGACAATGGCCTTTGAAGATGAAGTTTCTCATTTGTTACTAAGGTAAAATACTTTTGTGAGTTACTTATTTGTCCAGTTTGTTCACTTTTAGTGACACTCTTTTGTCATTTAATCCTTCTTGTGCTTTAATATTGTTCATCCTTTTTCTATGTTAAATGTTTTATTTGATATCTTGGCCTGACTGAAATCACCCAAGAAAATAAAACAGCATGAATTTTGTACTACCAAAATGACAAGTATAGTCACTGGGACAGCATTCCTGAGAGAGAAGAATTCTATAAACTAAATGAAAAGGTACACAGGCAAGACTGTGAGTGCACGTTTTACATTGTAAGGATTTGTTTTTGAAAAACTCATTTTTACAAAGATCTTAGCCCGAAGATAATTTCCACAAAGACTCAGGAAACCAAATCAACCACACACAAAAGAATACTACTTTGCCGCTCACATTTTTCAAAGATGTATTTAAAGCTTTCCAAACAGTTACCACTGCCACCAAGGATAACAAGAACAAAGCCTACCAGAGGACTAAAATATCATAATCATCAGGATTCCTCTAGGAGAGATCTTTACAAAGTATTCCCGCAGACTGGAAAAGGGGAAACATAACCCCCATTTTTAAAAAAGGAAATAAAGAAGACCCGGGAAACTACAGGCCGGCCAGTCTCACCTCTGTGCCTGGCAAGATCATGGAGCAAATCCTCCTAGAATCTATGCTAAGGCACATGGAAAACAAGCAGGTTATTGACGACAACCAACATGGCTTTACCAAAGGGAAATCGTGCCTTACGAATTTGGTGGCCTTCTACTACAGAGCCACGGCACTGGTGGATAGAGGAAGGGCAACTGACATTATCTACCTGGACTTGTGCAAAGCTTGTGAGACAGTCCCACATGACATCCTTGTCTCTAAGTTGCAGGGACATGGATTTGACGGAAGGACCACTTGCTGGATAAGGAACTGGTTAGATGGCTGCACTCAAAGAGTTGTGGTCAATGGCTCAATGTCCAAGTGGAGACCGGTGACAAGTGGTGTTCCACAGGGGTCAGTACTGGGACCAGTGTTGTTTAACATCTTTGTTGGAGACATGGACAGTGGGATGGAGTGCACCCTCAGCAAGTTTGCTGATGACACTGAGCTGTGTGGTGTGGTGGACACGCTGAAGGGAAGGGATGCCATCCAGAAGGA
>WKFP01014112.1:491593-535318 GCA_011057875.1 Pterocles orientalis
CTAAAAGAGGGTAAATTTAGACTAGACATTAGGAAGAAGTTTTTCACTATGAGGGTGGTGAGACACTGGAACAGGTTGCCCAGGGAGGTTGTGGATGCCCCATCCCTGGAGGTGTTCAAGGCCAGGCTGGATGAGGCTTTGAGCAACCTGGTCTAGTGGAGGGTGTCCCTGCCCATGGCGGGGGGGTTGGAACTTGATGATCTTTAAGGTCCTTTCCAACCCAAACCATTCTATGATTCTATAATTCCACCAGCTTGCATCCTCTTATACCTGCTGTGGCATTGGCTGAAATGGTAACCAGCAATCTGCTTTGAATTGGTTGAAATTCGGGTACAGAAAACTGTGGGCTTTTGCTTTCTCAAGCAGCCCTGAAGAAATGCTCGAAGAACATACCCTTGGTGGAAGCCACAAGCGTTCTTGAGTGCTCAAGAAAATATGACTCATGGCTGAGCTCAAGTTTTGAAGTGCAAGGATGGGAGAATGGTAACTCACGCTCTCCTAAATCTCTTATTACAGTTATTCTCACACACAAATCTGGATGCCTGGAGTCTCTCACGGGTATCAGGTGCACAAGAAAGGGAAGCCCACTGACTGCTTGGATGTGGTGCCTATATCCACTGTGATTTTGGCAGAACACATGATGTTAAGGTTGTACTGAATTTCTGTCTTGCTAGATTCTTGGCTGAGTGACTTCTAAAGCACAGAGAATACTTCTGAGAAAAACAGCTTTGGTGCTAGACTTCTGGATTGACTGTTACCTGTGGAATGTGACAAGTGCAAAATGTACTGACCAACATAGAAATGTAGGTAATTGACTATTTGAAAAACTTTTAAATGCCCCTATCCAAAATATTTTTTTGTTTCTCCCTTTATCCTTTTCTTTCCCCCCCATCCCCCTCTTTTTTGGAAATTTGCACTTTCGTAAATTACGTGTGTGTGTGTTTTTATTCCAAAGGATCCCTCTGTTGTGGTTAGGTTCCGCAGGAGGGTTCCAGCTTGTAAAGGTTAACCATGCAGAAATAAAGGCTTTGTGCATTTTTGCAAAGGTCACACTCATCAGTAGTTCCGGAATGACTGCTGGGAAGGCCTATAGTAACTACCCAATGATTGAACCATGGCTCCAGGTTTAATTTCCTTTAAGAATACTGTTAGAATCACTGGTTGTGCCACTAAGAGATAAAGAGGCTGTTCAGTCACTTGAAATTCAATTTGTACATTACTCAAATCTAGCTCACCTCTTGCTTCACGGTGCCTGGCAAATGCTTGCTGGCACTCTAAATTTCAAATGCCTGAGCTGCAGGAAGCAGTTTAATAAATGGGGTAGGTTTTGATTAATGTAACAAGCTGAAAATAGACAACGATGCAATGCATATCTCAGCAAGAACCACAGATTCAGATCAAATCTCTGTGTACTGAGGAAGACCGCTTTGGCAAAGATGCGTATTTATGTTTTGATAACACCTTGAAGGTCTAAAAACTACCAATATATAAGATTTAGACCTGTAATCCTGTTATGTCTCTAAGCATCTATTCCAGGTGACTGCACAGTCATGAAGTTCAAATCTACATTAAATATTTGACATTGACTGAGTTCCAGCAAGGGCGCTGGGAGCTTCACCATAAAGCTCTAGTTTTATCTGGAAGAAGGTAATGCTGCATTTTTTCTTTCAGTATTAGGAATGTAAGCAACCACTTGCTGTGCTGCATGCATTAAAAAATGACATAAATACATCAAGTTTAGTTAGTAATTCATCAATGTACAAAAAACTTACATGCTTTGACATTATTTCAGACAAACACTCACTACAGAGCTTGCACTCATCCAGTGTTGGTCTGTGGCTTTAGTGCTAGGAAACCTATTCTTTGCCAGTTCCTGCTGCCCTGGGCCACAGACACTCAGGATTGGTATTAAGTTAAAATTCCTCCTCAGAAACCTGTGGAATCATAGGATAGCACAATAGTATTTCATCAAGGTAATAGTCACAAAAAGAAGGAGCTGAAGATGTCACTGATTATCACCATTTTCTTACGTATAAAGAAAATATAACTAAACATACACTCACTAGAAAGGTCTAAACTGTGAGGCCTTGGCTCCGCTAGTTGTTTTTTTTCTTGAGGTCTCTCAATGAGGCAGAGCAAGAAGTCGAGCCTGGAGTGGCAGGCTGCTTCCAAAGGTGATGGTAAGTGAATGTCAGGTCTCTGGGTTTGGGCACCAGTCCCTTATTGGCAAATGTTTCTGCACTGCCTCTATTTCGTTCGCTTTACAGAATGGGAGCCAGTCAAGGAATGGCCTTGTATTTCTCCACTTTTTGTGAAAATGTGTTTTATGTTACAAAATAAGTAGAAAAACTTTGTTTCTGTTTGTATTTTCATAATTTTGAAAGTTAATTATGCTCTCAGTGTTTCCTAACATCAAGTTATATAAGCTAAAGTTCCACTTGTTTCATTAACATGTCCAGAGACTTTTGTAAACTTTTGCATAAGTGTATATAGTTCTGTAATATTACATAAGGTACCATTTAAAGTGAATTGGTTTCTTAATACTGGGATTAAAAATCATTACAGGGTGGTATGGGATAGTTGTGTTCTTATATTTACATAGTGTCTATTAATTTCACTGGTATAAATAATTGTGTTAATTGTTGGTAGTGATTAACTGAATAACCGCCAGTTCTGTAATGAAAGCTTCTGATTCCAAAACCAGAGAATCTTAGATTTCCAATTAGAAAATCTGAATTGGAAATATCATTAACTGTATATTCTAGCACACCAGGCTGGGGACTTAAAATTACATAGTTTTTTTCAAAAAAAGATATGGCCTTTAAAACCTCTTTCTGTGTTTATTTACCTTCATTCTCAAAGTCAAATGTACCATGATCCTATAGTATGGTTTCATAAATTTAATTTTATCCTTGCTTCATTTTTATCTGGGTTATCCATGCTTCCTCTTCTCCTACCCAGCAAAACCCCTCCCCAGTCAGCTCAGAGTCTATTGTGGCTCCTTTAAAATTTAAAAACTATCAGGACACTAAATCAATACAGTGTTAGCTCTCTGATAAGTCATCTGCCATTAATAACAAACATTTTAAGTCAGCAGTTTGCAAACAAGCCGTGGGCTAATATTTGTTTGCATAAACTATTCAGCACAGATGCATAAAAAATATTTTGTGGAAATCAGAATTAGTTTACAAATTATTCACATGCAGGGAAAAAAAATGGAGTCACCAAATATTTCATTCAAAATTAAAAATTAAACCAGCTCTTGTAAGGATGCTGAGAATATCAAGATGACAGTTTTCCAGTGGTTTTATATTATATTTTTTAAAATTAATAATGAAAAAAACCCAGCACATCGTCCTGTTTAATTTCGAGGTGAGTCAATAGTGATACGGATAAAAAAACAAAAACAGAAGAGCAAAGCAATTCTGACAAACACACTTGCTTGACTTGAACTTCAGTTTCAGAGCTGATAAGGGTGGAAAAAAAAGGGGTATTCTGCTACTGTCAGAATTTCCATGGAAGCTGGTTGTTGAGCCAAGGTAATTTTTTTTGAGGGAAAGTAAGGAAAAGGATAGATCTACTTTCATCTTATTTTGATGTATCTTTATTGTCAGCGTTTCACGTATTTCTCAAAAAAGAAAATTATGTTTCCCATGTCTGCAGAAGAAACGTGCTTTATCTGGGATCTTATGTGGGAAAAGAAAGTGAAAATAAGAGCATGGTTGTGGCCCACTTCTCAAAGTTTAGGAAGTAAATTCTTTCTGTTGGCATATAGACGAGAACAGTAGACATACAAGAAAAGTGATTTAGGGGAAGGTGGGAAAAGACAGTAGCAGAAATGTAAGGAAAAAGGTAACTTGTCCTTGAAGAAAAGGATCAGAGTTTCAATGTGGGGATATGTTTTGATCCAGGTAGCTGTTTTTTTTTTTTTTTTTTTGGAAGTAATTTCGAGTGAAATGCAAATAATGAGAAAGCATTCATTCTCCTCTGTGGAAAAGCAGTATTCACAGGGAAAGTTAGTCGGAATCTGGGTGCAAGTTTTGGCTGTAGAAACAAAATTAATGGATTTTGAAGACATTGTGACAGGATGCCCAGCAGATTCTTGCAATGGTATCCATGAATATAGGGGGGAAAAGAAATTAAATTCACAGTTTAGAATCCAAGAGAAAAGAAGAACAATGAATAATCGAGTCACCAGCAGTAACAGAAAAGGAAAAATGAAAAGATGATGAGGCGTTTCACTTTGCCATGTGAAGATTATCCTACTTTGTAGCTCTCATGTTACTTGAAGTCACAGCTGGAAGTTCAAGAGTGTGAAGAGGGAGTGGCATGGGCGTGGACGTCATGTGGCTGAAAGAGGTTGGACTGACTTTGGGTTTAGGCTATTTGTTACTCTTTTATTTAAGAAGGTCCCATCATTGTGCACCTTGAATCCTGTGTTCAGTTTTGGGCCCCTCACCACAAGAAGGACATTGAGGTGCTGGAGCAGGTCCAGAGAAGGGCAACAAAGCTGGTAAAGGGTCTGGAGCACAGGTCTTACAAGGAGCATCTGAGGGAGCTGGGGTTGTTTAGTCTAGAGAAGAGGAGGCTGAGAGGAGACCTTATCACTCTCTACAACTACCTGAAAGGAGGGTGTAGTGAGGTGGGTGCTGGCCTCTTCTCTCAAGTAACAAGTGATAGGACAAGACGAAACAGTCTCAAGTTGTGCCAGGGGAGATTTAGGCTGAATATTAGAAAAAATGTCGTCACTGAAAGAGTGATCAGGCATCGGAACAGGCTGCCCAGGGAAGTGGTGGAGTCACCATCCCTGGAGGTGTTCAAGAAATGTGTAGATGTGATGCTTAGGGACATGGTTTAGTGAGTTAGATGGTGTTGGGTTGGCGGTTGGACTTGGCAATCCTTGAGGTCTTTTCCAACCTTAATTCCATGATTCTGTGATTTTGTGAGGTCAAATTTTGAACTACTGGATGCACACAATTAAGTCAGTGAATATAAAAGAAAACATTAATTTGGTTGCTTGGAAGGATTTTTTCTTTTTCACCCTGAGAGAGGGTGCTTTACTCATTTCCATTGTAACTCTTTATTTTTTGTAGTATGTGCTTTGAAGGCAGTGCTGTATGCATAAGAGACATATTTATTATATTCACACACCATTGTGATAAAGTACCTATTAGGCAATATCAAAATTTCTCAAAGTATTTCCATTTTAAAGTAAGTGGATTTAATCCACTGATAGACAGACGAAAAGCTCAGCTTTTAATTTTATATTGCTGCTCAATTGGTGTTAAATGTTTCACCATCAGTTGAGTTCTGCATGGTGCTTTTGGTGATTTATTGTGATCGTTTCTGATATAAAGCAACTCTTTGCTTAAATATAGAAGGCCTCACTGTGGTGTGAACTTTAGCTGCTCCCGGTGAAACACTGAATGGCCAGAAGAACTGTTTCATTTGAAACAGTCTCGTTTTTAATTTTTCACTATAATTATACCAAGCATGTGGTCATAACAAAGAATAACATATATTAGTCTCTTAGATAACACTTGTTTGCAGTGCATCCTTTCATCTGCTTTACTTCCTATAATATTTCCGTAATTGTTTCATCTTTCTAAGGATTGTGTACTCAAATAACAATAAAACCAGAGAGTGCTTTTTCCCCTTTCTACTACCAGAGCTTCTGTCTGCTCTTAGTATGCTTTAAAGCAAAATTCATTATCTTAATTTTGTTAATATTCTGAGGAACTGCTTTATATAGTTGCAACTTAATGTTCATCTGTGAATGTTACGTCTTAATACAAATGCTAACTGGTTCAGATACATATATTTATATAATGGCAATACCATGGACAATCCTAACTCAGAGCAGATGCATTGAATAATATCAGTATACTTCAGTAGGTCAGGGTCCTGCCTGTTCTCAAGCACCAAGTGTTTACCACAGAATGCATCAGATCTCTTGCATCTTTCTGTACAAATTTATTTAACCGACTTCTACTGAAGGGGAAATTATATAAAATTTCATTAAAGAAAACACTCTATTATGACAGCAGTACATGAATCATCTGCAATCACTTTTGAAATACCTTATTTACTGTCTGCAGTTGGGAGGATGTAAGTTAGGAAAATATTTTTGCTGACAAGAAAGAAATATAGTTCATAAATAAATAAAAAATTAAATACATCTCTCTGTCTAAGGAGTGTGTGTGTGTGCACACATTTGTCATTCCTGTAATTATGTAGGTACCTATGTGCAAGAATATATGTATATTCTGGCAACATCAAGAAATACTTGATAAAATTTCCTTCTCTAAGAAAAAAAGGAAAACAAATTGACTAGCCAGCACAGACTAAAATAAAATCCATCATAAGAGAAGAGAATATTTTCCTGGAGTGATTGATATTCACACATTCTTCTGTGAGACTCTCATATATTAGGTGACAATGTGTAATTTCAGTGAAGAAAAGACTGTTCAGTTTAGCCTTGAGGAAACATATAGGTTGTAGATATGTATAGCCTTTTTGTAGGTTGTAGATATGTATAGCCTAGATATATGTAGATATGTATAGCCTTTTTCTTCTTCCAAAAGGGACCTTTTTTCACTTACACATAACTGAAGCTAAGCTTAGGCTAGTGAGGTGCTGCATGATAAGAACTTGGTTAGCAAACACACTGGGCAAAAGAATGACTTGAATAACAAAATCCCCAGCAGTGTGTTTCAGAGCTAACTGCATTTGCACTCTGCAAGGAGATCAATATTTCACCCTCATTGATTTTCTTCAGTGACAGATGAACCAGGATTATGCACAATGTGAAACTGTATTCCCAGACTTATTCAATCTGATTTCCTAGTCAGTGCTAAAAAGGCATAGTGTGTACTGAAAACATAAGGTTAGAGAAGTGTAACAGATCAAATTTGTACTTCTGGGAAGGCTGCATGTTAAACAGATGCATCATAATGTAGTCCGTGTGTCATGCAATCCATTTTATGAAAACATTAGATTGGGGCTGAAGAGTTCCTTTATATAGATATATAAAAATATCTATAGCTTCAAAAAACTGTGCAGAGATGCCAAAGAGAGAAATAGAAATGCATTGCATATACATCACTTTAAACCATAGTACAGTTTCTCTCTGGCAGAATTGAGCTTTAGTGTAAACACATAAAAATAAATAATTTCTTCAGAAACTTCAGAGCAGGAAGCACGTTTTCAGAACTTAAATAACCTTGTAATTTACAATGTATGCCAGTTTTCAAAAGGAATAATTACAGCAAAATGTGTCAGTGGTAAATGACAGCTGACAGGTGCTTCATTCTAATCTGCAATTTGCCGTTGTTTGTGGCTTTACACACAGGCCATGGGAACACCATCAACTGCTGCTCAGCTGTAGTTCAGTTTGAACATAGGAATGAATCAAATTAGCTCAGCTCAGGCTTTTCCTAAGCCATTTGTTGGTGGACATATGCAAAAACAGAGATGGAGGAGCAAGAAAGAGCAGTGGCATCTTGAAAAAAAAAATTTTTTGTCTTCAGCTTCTGCCGTTCCAGGGTTTGGAGAAGTAGACACCAGTCTTGTGAGCTGTAAACTGCTTATGAAAGAGGGGAAAAATAATGTGTGTCCTAGAGAGGCATGTGTGTACTTTACAGACATTTATCCAGAAAATGAACACTCTCTACATTTCATTATTTGAGATCACAGTCATTTCTGTCTGTGTTTATCCAATGCTACCACCCAATTAGGCATGTATGCACAACTAAAGCAGGTCTCACATCATGCAAATACAACAAGTGGCTAGTAGGAAACTTTAAGTTACTATCACACAAAAATTGGGGCTGATGCATCCATAAGATTAACAGTTCTTGGTTGGGTGAGTGGTTAGGAATTTTTTTAACTTTTTCAGACATGACTGTGTGAGTGGATAGATAGACCCACTCTTGAAAGTATTACAGAAAAGATCTTGAGTTCCGTGAAGAGGGCGAGGAATGTTGTATGTTGCTTGTGAGCTAAACAGTGGCAAGTAGCACACTGGAATACTTCTATCAAGTGTTAAAGACCTGAATAGATGTGATGAGAGCAAACAGTAGCTTGGAAGCAAAGTGTTCTCTTAAACTCAGGGGAAAATATTTCTTGTTTTATTCTAGCATAGACAAAAACCTAGACATGCACCTCGTTTTTATTTTTTTTTCCCTTAGTGCTGGATATTTTTGTCAATATTGAATATTTGATCATGAAAGCACATATAAGTCTACTTGACCTCTAATCATGAAACAAAATCCACTGGTCTATGTCCTTAAATGCTTTTGTTGAATAGAGACAGATGTATGCACATATGTAAGTACTTTCTAAAAACGAGACCTTAGTCTGTTCCAAAACCCATTGAAACCATTCAAAGACTTTCCACTGTCGTCAGTTCATCAAGCTCAGTATTTAATTCTGAAAAAAAGCTTTCAAAACCTCTTTCCAAGGTGATTCCTGTTCCATGTTAAAGTTAGGTGCTAAACCAGTTCACTGAAAACTGTCTTGTTACTGGGGAAGTCACATTTTGAGGATCTGGCACATTTGATCTAGATGATAGCAGCTTAAATAAACATTGTAAAGTTATTTGGTAATGAATACGTAAGAGGATGCACACAGAGAACTAACACCATTGTTTAACCTCAAAACTATGCTAATAAGTAGGGTGATAGACATGAAACTCCGAATAATGGAGCTGTTATTCTAGCCCACCAGGGAATCATAAGTGGATTTTCCCTGCCATGACTAAATGTAAATGTAGCTCCAGTACTTGCATAGCCTAAAGTATCTTGTTGCAGTATATTCTCACATTTATCAAACTAAATCACGTTTAGAAGAAAATATCTTCTTCCACTTTAAAAAGACGCATATGTATGTCTTATTTGCATGTAAAATAGAGACTCCTCCAGAAATAACCTGTCTGTGAAAGACTAGCAGCAAAAGAAAATCAGTGTGCGTGCTAAAAATTAAGAGGATCCTTTTTTAAGAGAAAAAATAAAAAACAAGAGGAAAATTACAAAATGTAATGAACTCATGAATGCATACCTATGCACATGTGTTTATCTGACCTGAAGCTGATTGTAATGCAGAGAATTATTGGAACCCAGTTTAGGTTGGATTCATCTACAGTTACTTGGCATTGACTGGTCACTATTTCGTTTCTTTTTACAACAGCCACACTCTGCCAATAAAAGATCAAATAATTTTGGTTACTGGGTTGAATTTTTTAAAAGTACTTGATGTTCCTCTTGAATCTGCTCTCAGTTATAGCTCACTAACGGGTCTGGCCCAGTGGTAGTTCTATAAATACAAACATAAGCTAAAGAAACTGCTCTTAAAGCAGAATGCACAAATCTTATGTTAAGTGATTTTCATCCCTCTCTATCATATTTATGCAGTTTCCAGTCCTGAAAGTGGGCAGTTATGCAGAAGGAAAAAGAATATTATAAAAAATTTGCTTTGTTTACTGCGTCAAATTTTCTGTTGGCCTTTCACAGCAGAGAAACGTACAATTAGATTGCACTTTAAAAACCACTCAAATGAACTCATCCCAGCTTCCCATACATATACAGTGATGCATTTTTAGATAAATTACGTTAGAATGAAGACAGACAAGCAGGATATTGAATTGCAGTTTTATTTCTGATTACTGGCAGTTAACTTTACATCCACTCTTTCACATGTTTTTAAAAAATAAATGCAGAGGACAAGAAGTCCTAAAGACATCACACAGCTTCTTTAAAAAAAAAAAAATTTAAAAAATCTGATGTTCAGCTTTTATCATCCTCTCATACATATGAGGTAATGATATTACAGTATCATTTGTGTTGGATAGAAACCTGATCTTCCAGAAATTCATAATTATTAAAATCCCCTTGGTTATTCTATGAATATGGGGCTGCATGGTCAGTGCCTGGCTTAATTCCAAGTTAAGCACAGTGAAAATCCTTGTAACAACCATAAGAGAGCCTAGTCTTAGCTCAGCTGCTATAGCAGGTGTCTGCTCAGTGAAAGTTTCACTGTTCTTTTTTTTTAATTTTCAGGAGATTTTTTTCCCGTCATTTAATTAACAGGCTGTACATGAAAGCCTTTTTATTATTTGAAAGCCACACAAGACAGTGGTCCCATGCAGTGGCTGTTGGGAACAGCATTATTCTCCTCCTGTCCCGTGTCCTGGAGGAAAATTTATTCCTCTTTTGCTTTTTTCTTCTGTGACTGTTTTCTCACTCTCTACCTTTACTCCCATTTTTCTCTGCATTAATACTCTCAAAGCCTCTTGCTCAGCCACATGGTCTCTGCCCTCTATATTTTCCTCATCCCTTTACCCTCACCATTCTTTGACCATCTTCTTGGTCTTCATCCTTGATCTCCTCCTCCACTGCAGCTCCTCCTCTTCGTATTTCATTTCGCGTTTCACCTCCATGTCTTCCCAATACCAGTCTCACAAGTGCAGGTTTTCTTCAGACTCTTCTTGGAGGGATTACTTACTTCATGGCGTAGCAGGTGGCAATCTCTCCTAAAAGCAGTGCAGGTCTGGTTATGTGGTGAAATACTGGGCAGCCTGTGAGCCCAAGGCTCACTTGGGTTGTGGCTCACAGGGGATGCCAAGGACTGGCTGAAGGGCAATGGTATTTGCTCTGACTGCACTTACCCCACAATTTCTTAAAATTAAACATTCTTCATTTTGTGTGCTGGGGCTAGAGCCTGATATTACAGAGACAGAGCATTCATTAATGACCCCAAGATTAGCTCCAAATTGTTACATATTGTTGTGTCCCAGTTTCACTTTTTATCTGATCAAAGTAGATGATGGAAAGAGCAATCCCTACAGACAGCAAGTGGTCTAGATATTCAAAGACACAAAGCTAAAATCTGTATGCAAAATATGAGTACAATTGGTCAAGTGCTTATTTTATTCATATGTACAACCACCTCAATTGCACCTGCATAGCAGGTCTAATTCTTGTATGTAGGATAAGAAAATAGGACTTTAACAACCAGAAAACCACCAATTCCTTGGGTTCTGCTCATTTCACATCACATTAACGAACAGAAGCTTCCCTCTACAAAAATTGCCTTTGGCTAAAGAAATATACCTCATTCCACCTTCATTCTATCTGCTTAACCTTTTCCTCTTTACACCACTACAAGAAAGTCTCGACTATCAAATGTTATTAAAAAAAATATGTTTCTGAATTGTGACTCAGTTTACAACCTACATTACCAACCAGTAATGTACAGGCGTTACAAATACAGCTTGAAAAGACATAGGAAGTTCTACTGGTTGGTTTTGGTGACTTGCAGTCTTAGGGATTACACAAGGAAAATCTTAAGCATATGGTAACTGTAAGGATCTCCAGCTGTAATGCCATTTAAATCAAAAAACATCCTCATTAGCATTCAGGAAACAGAGCTGTCCTTTAATGTTCAACAATGCACCACATAGTGAATGGAAAGTCATTATGCCCCAGATGAAAATGGTTTCTTTCACTTATTTATTTAGCTCAGTGTGCAGCCAAGCATACCAGGGTAAATGAGAGAAAATTTGAAAATGCATGTAATAACCACACGTGTCATATGACACTAAGATCCTCAAGTTTTTTTATCCTATATCTCTCATTAGCATTAATCATTCTGTAATTCAGTGTTGCAGTGTATTTAAATACTAATTCTAATGTATTTGGCTTTATATTTCTACCATTCCAAAATGCACTGCAAAGTATTTACCAGCCCAATGCAAATAAAGAAAATCTGGGCATAGAAATGGTGATGCTGGACACATAAGTTAGATGCATTAGTTCATTGTTTTCTCTACTGTTTTTTTCTTCTTCTTTACCTCAATTTTGGTTCTAAGTGGCAGGAAAAAATTGTACAGTGTTTGAGTCAACACAATAAATTTAAATCACAGGAATCTGTCTGCATTTCTTAGGCCTTTAGAGATACTTGCTTCCAATTTCAGTGGTCACAGAGCAAAAACTGGAACAAAACATGAAAACACTGTGTAGCCCGTAATTCAAATTCCTGTAAGTGGAGGACTTTCCAATAAAATCCAGACACTTGAGAGGTATGGAAAATGTGGTTCAATAAATTTGATTGAGTGCTCTCACCCCCTTCATATAGTACCAACTCGGGGAGAGGGGGTGAAGCAGGAAGAGAGAAAGAGAGGAAAAATTTGAAAAAAAAACCCAACCTAAATATAATAAAGATTTAACTGCTAGGTCTCCACACTTAATCTTGTGAAAATCCTCAAGAAGTCTGCAAATCTCATTGTACTACAAACAATTAAAGACACTATTAAATGTAGCAGATGAATAACGTACTAAGCCAAAATAGAGTGGTTGATTGATTTGATACAGGACTGAAGGCTTCTCTTTTCTGCAATCAATAACATAAACCTATCCATTTTCTTGCCTCTCCTGCAGCTCCCTAATATTGCCTCTCTGCTGGGTGCTACACTGTTCTGGGAAAAGTCACCCACTGTATTGTTCTGAGATGACTGTTGTCCGGGACCTTGATCCTGCAAACAATTGTTCCCAATTTTAGTGACAGGCTGAATGAAATAACTCTTCATGGAATTTACAAAGCCCGTTTCGTTCATATTATTTTTGTGACCTGAATCTTAATTTTCCTTTACATAACACTGGAAATGCTGCACCTCAAATTATGACAAACTTGCATAGCAGGGCTTTGTGTTTTATGTTGAGGCACTGAGAAAGATAAGAACAATGAGGGAAAGCTTCCTGAACACAACATTATACAAAAATCTTCAGTTACACCAAAAATTTCCTAAATTGCTGCAGTGATTTGAGACTTGTCTTGCCAGGGTGGCTATTTATTAATCTGATAGCAGAACAATGCAGTTGCTGTGGATTGCAGAGGAGAGGAAAGAGGCCCTTCTGGAGGCTGCAGTTTGCTGAAAGGCAGAATGAACGTCAGCTGACAAATTAAAACAGAGACTTGTGTGGGCCAAGGAAAGATTTATGGGAGAAGGCAACACAACCCTTCCCTGTGATGCTTGAGCTCTACCCAGAAATGCCTTCTTTTGGGTAACTACTAAAGTGTAGAAAGAAGGTAAAAAAAAGACAAAGGATTGGAGAAGATGACAAGTGTTAGAAAAGGAGGATTTGTTATGTGATTTGCAGGGCTGCAAAGTCACTCTATCTGAGCAGATTTTCTCGTGTAAACCAAACTACAGCTGAGAATTTGACTTTTCTTGTGTGTTGACCTTGAGGAACAAAAGCAAGTATCAGTCAGGGATGCCTCACCAAAGCTTTCTATCAGAAAAGCAAACCAACTAATAAAAAACTCTTTTCAAGTTTGCCATCCTCATTGGAGGAAAAATATTTTATCTCCTAACAGCATTATCTTTCTCTGCATAGCTATTTCAACACTGCAATGAAAACTACAAGAAACCCAAATAAGTTGTTTGAAACCCCTGCTTTCAAGGTGAGCTAGAAGAAACAATGTTGTGGCTTTGGTGAAGCTGAAATTTTAGGCTTCTGTCAGGTGGAGTTAGAGAATGTAGTGCTCCCATTTACTATAGCTCACCTCTCAACTTCAGAGAAAGAAGCATGCTGTGACACAGTGAACATTTTGATCTCTGAGGACTTTCTTCAAATTTCAGAAAATAACCATGACCTCTTTGGATCTTTAAACTACCGTCTGGATAAAACGAAATGAACATGGAGTTGAATTTAATTTCTGATCTTTGACCAGCCAATCTCAACATTTTAACCTTATCTCTGTAGTTGAGACATCTGAAGAAAAGTGTCTAGGGAAAGCTCCCAGGTGGTGACTCTACACTGACACTTTGTGTGCCCTTTCAGTCATCTGGGTCTCACAGCTCAGCTCACAGCAGAATATTATCTAGAGCAGAGCTGAAATGCACTTTTTCACATTTGCTTCCCCTGTTTCCTTCGTGACATCTAAAAGCCTGGCACATTTTCTCTATGAACTCTCCTTCACACCATTCATGTTGTTGTGCAAAGAAAAAAGCATCATTAAGCTGAGTTTATAATTTCCATGCACAGTGTCGTCATTCCTCAGCCTCGACTGGCGTACATTGCTATACCTTTTAGCATGTGCTTCCTCAGTGTTAGGTGGCTGCAAAGATTATTTGTTCAGCAGTTATTTCCTTACCTAATTGCTTTCCTGACTTTTCTGGTCATTATGAATCAATAATACCACTGATATGAAAGATGCCAAAAGTAGATACTTAGCTTCTGACATAGGACCTTCTTTGTCTGGGGAGAGGGAGTGTCCTTAGTGTGAAGCCAGCCAAAAATGGTTAATTCATCCCCTATTTTTTCAGGGTAGCATTTTTTTTACTATGAGCTGAAATGTGTTTCAAAACAGCATTCACTTAGACCTCTCTTCTGCAAGCACAGCTTTTCCTTCAAGAGTGAGTTCCTCTTCTCCTCCTGCTATTGCCATGTCTCTTTGCCTGTCTTCCTCTCAAGATGGAGGATATGAGGGCTGACCTGCATTTGTATTTTCAGTTTTGCATTTCATTGAAAGTTTGGATGTTTGTAACGGGAAACTGAAAATAAAACAGCTGTCTCTTGGCTGCCCTGGAAATGCTGCTCATTGAACTCCCTGAGTAATTCAGAAAACATGGTTTAGGTGGCTGTGTTACAACAGCCAGAGGAAAGTACAGATACTATGAATGGTTTAGATTACTTTACATAACTGGCATCACAACCTTTCTTTAACATTCAAGTAAGATCAGGCAGAGAAAGAAGGAAGGCAAAAGAGAGGAAAACTTAAGCAAACTATGGTTAAGGCAGTCTAAAGGTCAAAATTGCAATATTAAATAAATCTTACATGGTTTTATAAACCTTAATTTATTGTCTATGTGCAACTGACATTTTCGCTTTTGGTTTAATACCAAGCACTTCAAAGTATTCTTGTAGAAGAATAGTCGATAACCCTCTTACACAGTATAATTGGAATTCTGCATGTTGGAACATTTGGTATCTGAAAGATTTTTGTAAATGTTAATAGCTGTCTTTTTAAATGGTGTAAGTGTGAAATGCTATGAAAAGCAAAGATTTAAATGTCACCATGTCTATAATTTTCGTATTGTAAAAACTAAATAAGTTTTTCAGAATGAAAAACCTAAAGACCCACTGCAAGTTTGAAGATATAAACTAGCGCATTACTAGTTTTTGAAACTGATATGATAGGCACATTTTGGTAAACTACATGAGTTTTAGACTAAAGTGTATAGTTGAACATTTAACTGCCCAGCAGCGTTATTACTGCAAAGTCTTCCTCTTTGCTGGTACTCATGATCTGAGTATGAATAATTCATGGTAATAAAAGGATTTACCTGGAAAGCCTCTAGAGTCTCATCAGAAGTATTCTTCTCTTACAGACCCACTGGCGTTCAGACTGAAAAGCTACTCACAGTTGTCTTGGTTGAGTGTTATGATTTTCTCCTACTAACGGGGGGCTGTGGTACATCAGTAGGAAGCCGTATTATTTTTTTTGGAGAGAGGTTGTGCCTAGCTGGACTGGAAAGCACAGATGTTTTAAGATAAAGTGTGCAGAGCTTTTCCATCCACTTAGGTGAAGCATGGAGCCAGGTATTTTGGATTAATGAAGCTTAAAAAAAAACAGGTTTTCATAGCCTAACCCTCTATGTTCTTTGTTAATAAAGTCAATAGCACAGTAACAACCATGCCACAAAAAAGAAGGAATAATTATGTATGACTTCTTTATCCTACCATATTTAAATATGTTTTAAGAGTAAAGAGGTAGCTGAAGACATCCACAGTGTCAGCACTTTTTTGAGAGTTACCAAAGATGTCGGTTTACCATTCAGCATGCCTGAATCAAAAGGACAATACCACTTAGGAAAGAAAAAAAAACTATAAAGAGCAGGTAACATAAACAGAAATCATGCCAAAAACACCTTGTCCTCACATGTAGGTTTTAGGAAGCCAAAACAATCTTTGCCTCATGTACTGTAATAATAAGGATTTACTTTAAGCAAAACAAGATAAGATAACCTTTGTGAGCTAAAGGAAAGCATTCTTTAAAGTCTCATTTCAAAGTTTGTGATCCCTCTCCCTCATCCTCTAAGCTGATTTATTTAAGCAGGAAACTTATTTGCAAAGTTTTTATTAAAAGAATGCATCAAAAGTTTCCACAATTTTGGTACTCACATCTCTATCCAGGAAAAAAAAATAACAGGGGCAGAGGGAGCATCCTACAGCCATCAGCTGCAGTGTAGGGGCCAGAAGCCTGTCTATCAGGAGGGACTTTCACAACCAGTAGTTTTATGATTTATTATAGCAGAAAAACTCCTGTAGCTTGAGTTATTGGAGGTTGCTAAATACCTTCAGATTGGAAATGGATATGTGACATGTTACAAAGATTTTTATCACACTGTGTGGATCTCAGCTCCAAAATGTCTGGGAACAGGGAATGTGGGGGGAAAGAGCAAGACAGTGAGAGAGAGAAGAAGGAGAGGGGAAGAACACAGAGTGTCAGCCTGCATGTAAAGAATGTCACCATGCAGGGATGGACAATAAAGGATGTTCTGCAAGGCTGGAATTAGGAGAGCATCATAAAACCTTCAGCTTAGATTGGAAGAAAGGATTTACTGACGTTCATGGTTTCTTATTGCTGACTGCCATGTTGCTTATATGCAACTCAAGAGTCTGAATCTATTCTTGCATAGGAGATACAGTGTTCTAATTGTCCTAGAAATGAGCAACAAATAACAACAGGAGAAAAAAGACTATAATTTTGCAAGCTATCTTGTGCTCTGTATTGGCTGATGTAGAAAAGTGAAACTCATTAAGACAGAAACTGAAGCATGGTTATACTAGTTTGTATTTTATAAAAGCTATTGCCTAGTCAACAAAGAAAAATCTGAGAGTTTTGTTTTTCTGTCAAAGGGTGTTCAGGGCATCATGACTCTCAGTTATTAGCTGGCTTTTTATATTGTTTGAAGGGACTTAAGGTATATTAATTTTTAATTTACAGATGTTTAATTCTCCTATTCTGTAATTATGTAATCATTCAATGAATTTACAGCATTTGAAAATATTATATTACACATCTTGAAAACCAAGCCAGTGATCTTGTATAATGGTCCATTTTCTCCTTTAAGAATAAAATAAAAAAAAAAATAAATAGCAGCAACATTAAAGACAGCTGCTAGCAACAAGTTTCTTATTCACAATAACAATAGAAACCTTCATCACCTGTAGAGTCCAGCAAGCTAATAGGAAAATGCTGTAAATGTTAGCTAAACTATACTACGTTAGAAAAGGACATTTGTTCATTTCACATTCTGAATGAAGCATGATTTTATGACATTTCTCAATCCTTGTATTTTCCTTTTTTTTTTTTCCCCAGCTTCCACCTTTTCAGTGAAAGGAAATCATCAAGTGACCTTGAAACGGGCACTGGCATTTTCCTGGCAGAGAAAGAAGTTCTTTTCTCATTTGCAAAAATGAATAACAATTTGATCATTCTTAAAACTTCTGAAAGGTTAATTATGCTCTCTCCATGAACACTGAATAAAAACCTGCTTTATCTCTGCCCAAATGAAACCCACAGGGCTCCCATTCCCTGTAACTCTGCCTGGAGACCAAATCCTGCAAACTGCAATTAACTCCTATCAGCTCATAGATCTGTGTGAGCTGCAGATGATTTTCTCATCTGAAAACTATGACAGCTCTCATTTGCCAGAGCTGTTGGGTGACTTTAAAAAATTCACAGCAGGAAAGTGTTCTCTGGCTTTGGGCTTGGTGGACAGAAAAAGAAAGAGTGAGAAATTGAGAGGCAGAAAGGTCCAGGGTTAGAGAGAGTTCATTTCTAGCTCTAAGATTTCCGTCTGGTTGCAAAACCCCACTTGAACTTGAATTGCATGTTTCAAACAATAGTCGAAACTGAACATGGCCATGTACCACAGAGATGTTTCCGTGAGTGGTTTGTTGGGATTTTTTTTTTTTAATATTGTTGAATAAAAACTGCCAGCTGCAGAGGAGGTGATACTGGTAAACTATAGAATTAGTAGAAGAGAAACCCCAACATGAAGCATTTAGCCTGCTGGTGTTACTTCCTGGTTGAAAAATGGCTTTTTAATTTGGAAATCAGAATAAAAATCTGAAAGGGAAAGACTAAGAGCCTCTAAGAGTATTATTTCACTTACCTAGCAAGATGAATAGTGCTGTTTCCAAATTAAGAGGAAGCAAAAAACTGCACTGAGCACTTGATGATCACTATATGTCTGCCCGCTTCTTTTATTTTTATAGTTTAAGTTCAACTCTTGAAGAGTCAGCTATAATAGCTTGCAACAAAGCCATAGGAACTGGTGCAGTGACTCTGCATGTGTTAGAAGCTGGAGTTAAAGTAACTAATTTTAGGTCAACCATATATTAATAGAGTTACACTTAGCACATGCATGGGACTTGGGAATCTGGGTTCTGCTCACGGACCTGCTTTGACCTTCGGAAAACTGTTGATTCTCCCGTGTGATATTACTGGGTTAGCTGTAGATATCAATGGCTACTGTTCTAGCCAGACAAAATGATAGCTCAGGTGTACATCAGCATTCACTGCTAAACAATTGCGTCATTCAGTTTCCAACAGAAAAGAACAATGAAAATTATTAATCTTTACTGAAAATAAAAAGATTTATCGGTTTATTACATTCCTTCTGTACATTTAAAATGCAAGCTCTTTGGGACAGACACAATGAGATCTTATCTTCTTGTTAAGTTTTTACTCAAAAGGAGACAGTAGTAAATGCATCACTCTTCGAGAAAACAGAATTTGAGAGTTAATTAAAACAAAAAATAGTTCTGGTGTAGCTCCACATTTTTACTATTTGAGTTGCCATTATATTCTTCCTTTTTTCTCTCTCTTTTTTTTCTCATGCTTCCTGATTTGCCAAACCTGTCACCAGCTAAATCATTCTTGACATTACTGATCTCAGTACAGGGCAGGGTGGGTTTTCCACAGTAAGTCTCTGAGTTGTGCTAAACTTTTTGTCTGAAAGTACTAGGAAAGTCCCACTGTTATCAAATACAACAGGATTTCACATCAGTGTTAATAACATTAACAAAAGAGAGATTCCTGGACAACCTAGAATGTTGGAAATCAGGCTCACCTGGTTAATAGGTGGGGGGGAAAATATTTACATAAAGGTGAGCTGAAAGTTAACCATGTTCAGAATAACTTGTGCAAGCACACACCTATAGAACAATCTGATAACATGCCACCTGATTCTTGGAAAGTTGCATGATTCCATTTTAGCTTTACAGTTCATCTCAGAAATTATTAGTATGACCATTCTGATTTTTCAGGTGTAATATAATTAGCAATGTGGAATAAAATTATACTTTGTTTTTGTTTTTTTTTACAAATGTCCAAAACAGGCTGCAATGTGGTGTATTAACATATTTCCATGAGGCTCTACCTCATTTTCATTAAGCAGCAGAACAAAACATCTATCATGGAATATTTGTTGTTTATATGGCAATATTCTTCCACTTCTTCAAAAAAAACTAATGAAGTCTGAAATTCACAATGATTTAATTACATTTTAAATACAACAAGAAGCTTTAATTAAAAGCTTCAAGCATCTTAATTATGCTATCAATTTTACCTAACAGAGAGAGAAATGGAAAACCTACTAGGCAGTAAGTAATTTAAATGGCTGAAATACAAGTAACCTTAGAAATTAGCATCTAAAGATTCTCTACAGGAACAAACATTTTTAAATTTTCAGAAAAAGTCCTGGACTACACAGCTGAGAGCACAGTCACTGGATGACATACCAGTGTCAGAATAAGTATCCACAAACTGGAGTTCAAGATATAAAACCTCTGAGCACTTGCTAACCTATCAGGTATTTTTATTTGTCCACCTGTTAGTCTGTGTATGAGGTAATATCTATTCTTGCTTTTCCTCTGGTACTTTCCTGAAGACCTTGTGTTTTCCTTCCTAGTCCTTAGTCATCACTCTTTTCTATTCCTTTTTCTCTTTTCTCCAGCAACAATTTATGTGTTCCTGATTACTTTCTTTGGAGGAAGAATTGTTTATTTTCCAACTCAAGTAATCAAACTTCTGAAAGATCAGTAACACAATGGCTAGTTTCATAAAGAATGCACTAGCAAGGAAAAAAATAGAAGATTATGGGAAAAACATCAAATACTTCAATGAGGTAAGTATTGCAAAGCTTCATCTGTCAGAGCGCACACTTATCACTGTGGTAGGTGCAGCTCATTCATTAATGATCTGATTTTGGGATCCATCAAGAAAAAAAACCCAAAGGTAGCATGGTCATGACAGTACAGTCAACTGAAGTAGGTGGCTTTTATCAGTCTGGGGGCAAATGGAGAAACTGGCTGGATGTCCAAAGGGTTCATGGGAGACTCAACAGGACAGTTCACATCATGGGTGAAGCTAAGCTCTTCAAGTCAAGAGGAGACCTGACCTCTACCAGATGATTTAAGTGTCAAAAGGAAAGAATGTGTACAGGGAACATGAGGGGGCTGTTTTTGTGTGGAGACTGGTATTCGTTGCTGACTTACACGTCTAACAATTCTCCCTATTACAGGTGAACGGGTGACACTTTGGAGCTCTCAGTATGCTGGGTGTGCGCAGAAAGACGACAGCAGTCTGCATCTGGGAACAGCAGCTCCACTGCTGCACTTCCCTTGTCAGCACTGTCCCCCCTTTCTCCTGTTTAGTCATTGGACTTGCAGGTAGGTTGAATTGTCATTTCTAGGCACTCCTAGGACATTTCTCCAGTATTAAATGTGGTTGAAGTTTTTTGGCAAACAAATTTTGAGAAGCCCCTGCCAGCCAACAGCAATATCAACCTACTACATTCCTTGTCCCATGAAATCAGCATTTTTAATCTGCTTTTACCCTGAAAGGTGGGGCAGAATTTGGAAAGAAGAGCTTATATAGCTTGCTGTAACAGGAGATGCAGCGCATCCGCAAAGCCCTGCACTTGTACATACCCGCCAGGTGCAAACAAGGACTTGTACGAGCAAGTTTCAAATGTTTACTAATATTTACCAGTTCAGTGCTCTTAGCTATGTGCCAATGCAAAACCACCCTTTATGCTGAGTTCAAAAATGCTGGTGTACATTTAAGGTTTTTAATTTGCATATAATTTTTTTTGATGCAAAGTCAGAACAGATGAACCCTTAGAACAGTTCTGCAAGTGCTCATAAACAAAGTACTAGTAAGTTCACTCAGCTCTTCTGCCAATGACAAACTATTTTTCCTCATTTTCTATTTCTTTTTGTTTGTTTGTTTTGTTTTGTCCAAAGGCACTTTGATTTCCAGATAGTGATTTATGTAGTATTCCATGTTTCTATTAAATAGCTAGATTTGTGGAATGTATTAAGGATGTAACCAGCTTGGTATTTGGATTACATTTCTATCCAACTCCCATTATAATCAGGATCAAGATTTGCTCTGATTTCAATGAGAATTAGATCAGACCAGGAGTATTTTATTTTTTAAAGCGATGTTAAGTGCTGCTGTTCGCTGACATTGTTTCCCAGACACCAGTGACTGTTCACTGACCCAGATGTGAACTTGCATTTTTTTCTGCCTCTGTCTACAGACACCCTTTTTCTGTCATGCTTATCTACACTAGTCACAGAGACCTGTTTGACTTGCTGAGAAGTTGTGATGAAACAAATTAGAAGCCTGCAGAAAACTGTTTATAGCCGAGTATGTCAAAACCTGTACTACAAAACACAGGAAAATAATATTTACATAAATCAGAGACCTCTGTTTTACTGTTAGTCCTGTGCCATTACTCCGTTGCAGGAAAGGAGATTAGCGCTTAGAAGGGAAAAAGAAAAAGCAACTCATTTAGTAATCCCTAGACACTGGAATGGAAAGCCATTCTCATCAGCTCAGTACTTCAACCTGACAAAGCAAAGCAGTAAGTTTCACAAAACTCAGGGTCTTTTCCAAATGCCTGTCCATACTTACGAGCAAGGTTCACTCTTGCAGGACTCACAGCCCCTTTTATGTAGCAAAGGAATACTTTTTTTTTTTTTTTGTTATCGAGCTTGTAAATGAAACCTTTGAATGCTGGAAAGGAAACAGGAAAAAAAATAGGAAGAGGGGTATTCCTATCTGCAGTCTGCTTCAATTGTAATGCTCATGATTACACTTAGCGATGACTTTTCATGGAACAGAATTTTTGGCCACAACTGGGTTACACATGAACTTGCTCTTATTCACATAAACATTTCTAATGTGGCACAGCAAAGCTGCAGGATGTTTCAGACTTTCAGAGCTAGTTGTGTTTGCAACCCTAAAAAAACTATGTGTGCAATACTCTTAAAGACGTGCTGACTGCAGTAGTTACTTTGCATGTGTAAATGAGTTCATTATTTTTCTTCTCTATTACTCATCTTATGTGTGTTCTGAATAATTAGGGACAAATCTAAAGTTCTCAGGAAATATTTCAGTTCAGAGACTAAACAAGCCTTCCCACTTCTTTTGTTCATACTGCCACTATTTTTAAATTATCTATGAGCTTTCTAAATAAATGAAAATTACAGAAAAGTCACACCTCCCAAAGAAGTAAGTAATTTTCAGTCCAAAGTCGGCATGAGATGTACATTTTATCAGGAATAAGATAACAGATGAGTTAAAAAAAAAAAGTATTTACTCTCCAGTGACAGGTAATGATATCAGCTTTGAGATCTCTTTTGTTTTCAAAAGACTATAAAACTAATTATCGTTTTCATCAAAACTAGAGTTGTCTTGAATTTTTGAAGAGTTTTCTTCAATTATAAATATTTTTCCATGAGGCAAGGGACTCAGAAACAGCCTCATTGTGGGAGATCTTCTACATCCTCCATCACTGCCTCTGTGGCAGTAGTGTAAACCAAAGCAGCAAAGAGTTTCATGACAAAAATGTGGATGAACATTTAGGGTTTCAGGTTTTTTGCCTACTAATCTTTAGACCAGACAATGCACATCTACCCAATTATGCTCTCTGAAATGTACTGAGGAAATATTTTGTCACTATGCCCTATGCTGGTTCTATGAAATGACCACACTTAACCATAATCTATTTACTGGACAGATGTATTTTAAAATATCATTGAGCAAACAATTGAATGTACACATTTGAGTGGTAGTCTTCAGTAGGAGCAAGGAGCTGCATATAGGTAAAGACTGAGATATGATGTCCTCTTAAATCTGATCTGCCTTTACATCACTGCTTTTTTTTGCAAATATCAAATCACACTTGTGCTCATAACTGATGTATGTGACTGACTCTGAAGCATTAAAACTGCAAAATGTAAAAATAAACCTGTTCATTGTCCTGGTGTTCTCACTGATGTGGAAAACTGTGCATTAAGGAACTGCAAGCTTGGAGGTACATGACAGCTTGTGAATTTCACAGATTTGTGTGTGTCCCCACCTCCATTCCATTTTCTCTATGCTGGTATTTAAAAAATCTAAATATCAAGCTAAAAGACTTCAGGAGAATATTTGAGGGGCAAATGTCTGAAACAATTATAATATTTTTTGCCCTGAAGTACCTCAGACTGAACACTTTTCAAACAGAATGTCAGCAGATTCTTTGCTGAAGTACTCAATGCTTGATCAGTAGTTACCTCTGCAGTTGTTTTACTGATAACAGCAGATTAATAGCTGACTGATTTGGCCTGCTTTTGTTCTGAATTGATTATACTCATTGCCTGCTTGTTCCGCCTTTTTGTGATGCTTGAACAGATCCACTGCCTCGCAAATACGCGAGTATTCAGCTCACGTCACTGTCCAGACTGTGGGGGAGGGACGACTTGAAAAGACATTGTACTCTGTCTTCAGGCTCAGTAGAGTCAATTGCAGAGAGAACCTTCACATTTTCACATCACAACCATTAAAGCTGCAATGGATGATCTTTCTGTTTTTGTATAGCATAAAGCATTTGAATACATGGGAGTGACATTTCTCTTGTCTGTCTTGTACACTGGTTTAGCATTCTGTTTGTTGAAAGGTCGGTCACTCACCACAGAAATCATAGAATCAGGCTGAAAAGGACCTTAAAGATCATCTCAATTTCAACCCCCCTGCTCTGGGCAGGGTTGCCAACCCCTAGAGCAGGCTGCCCAGGGCCCCATCCAGCCTGGCCTTGAATTCGTCCAGGGATGGGGCACCCACAATTTCTCTGGGCAACCTGTTCCAGTGCCTCACTACTTTTTCACTTATTAGGCATGAAAAATTTACGCCTAATATCTAACCTAAATCTCCCTTCTCTTAGTTTAAAACCATTCCCCCTTGTCCTGTCACTATCAACCCCTGTAAACAGTCACTCCCCCCTCCTGTTTATAGGCCCCCCTTCAAGTACTGGAAGGCCACAATGAGGTCTCTCTGGAGCCTTCTCTTCTCCAAGCTAAACAAGCCCAGTTCCCTCAACCTTTCTTCACAGGAGAGGTGCTCCAGCCCTCTGATAATTTTTGTGGCCCTCCTCTGGACCTGTTCCAAGAGCTGCACGTCTTTCTTGTGCTGGGTACCCCAGGCCTGGACAGAGTACTCCAGATGGGGTCTCACAAGAGCAGAGTAGAGGGGGACAATCACCTCCCTCTCCCTGCTGGCCACCCCTTTTTAATGCAGCCCAGGACATAGTTGGCTTTCCGGCTGCAAGCACACACTGCTGGCTCATGTCCAGCTTCTTGTCCACCAGGACCCCCAAGTCCTTCTCCGCAGGGCTGCTCTCAAGAAGTTCTTTTTCCAGTCTATACAAGTACCTGGGGTTGCCCCAGCCCAAGTGCAACACCTTGCACTTGGCCTTGTTGAACTTCATTAGGTTCTCATGGGCCCACTTCTCCAGCATGTCCAGGTCCCTCTGGATGGCATCCCTTCCCTCTATCATATCAAATGCACCACTCAGCTTCACGTCATCTGCAAATTTGCTGAGGGTACACTCAGTTCTCTCATCTATGTCTAGCTTGCTATAGCTAGCAAGAAGCTATGTTTTGGATTCCTGCTCAGGGGAAAAGCTGATAAGAAGGAACATTTATAGTTATTGCCAGGATACTTTCAAGGACAAATACGTTCAGCCTCTCTCCTCTCCACAGACAGAGCGGGGGGAGGGCTGGGGGGGAGAGACAGTCCAGCTGCTAGCCTGGGATTTGCTTTTAGGTTAAGATTGAGAACCAGACTGACCAATTATTCCATCCCATGCACGTCATACCCAGTATATAGGTGAGGACCCTTCTGGGAGATCACTCTCTTTTGCTTGCCTTGGGCTCTGGATCATCTAGCTTCGGGTGCCTGCATTCGCCCTCCCAAGGCCTTTCCCCCCCATACACACCAGTAGCTCTTGGATCCTGGGACACTCGTTATCTCCGTTCCATGAGTTTCGGGATCCTCTCTCTCTGGGGGGATCATTAGCTGTGGCCAGGTGGTTGTTTTCCCCCCTGCTTCAGTCAGCTCTCAGTTCTGGGACTCTCGGGCTGTTATCTCCGTTCCGTGAATGCCTCCGGGAGCGGTGCACCACCCCCCTCCGCCCCGTTTGGGGGAATTGTGAGTGCAGTTTCTGGGGATCGTTAGCCGACAACAGGCTGAGCCTTTGGTCATTGGGTGGGGGGGGCAGTATCATTGTGTATCACCCATTCCCTCCCTCCTCCAGGGTCGTTGGCCAGGAGTGGGCTGGGCCTTTGGTCATCAGGCGGGGAGGGGCAGTATCACTGTGTATCACATTGCATATTTGTATATAGCATTATTTCCAATATTATTGTAGTTTAGTTATTAAATTGTCCTTATCTCAACCCACGAGTCCTCTCTGTCATTTACCTCTTTAATTCTCTCCTCTATAATTGGGTGGGGGCAGGGACTGCGTGAGCGGGTGTGTGTGGTTTGGCCCCCCAGCCAAGGGCCAACCCTCCACAATGTCATTGATAAAGATGATGAAGAGCACCAGTCCCAAGACAAACCCTTGAGGGACACCACTTGTGACCAGCCTCCACCCAGACACAGAGCCACTAACCACAACCCTTTGGCTGCCACCAGCCAACCAATCCTTATCCATTAAACAGTCCATCGTGCAAATCCATACCTCTCCAATTTAGAGAGGATGTGGTGAGGAACCATGTCAAAGGCTTTGCACAAGTCCAGGTAGATAACATCTGTTGCCCTTCCTTTGTCCACCGATGCCGTCACTCCATCATAGAAGGCTACCAGATTGTCAAGGAAGATCTGCCTTTGGTGAAGCCATGTTGGCAGTCTTGGATCACATCTCGGTCTCCTGCATGTCTTAAGATGGCTTCGAGGAGGATCTGCTCCATGATCTTTGCAGGCACAGAGGTGAGGCTCACTGGCCTGTAATTCCCCAGGTCTTCTTTTCTCCCTTTCTTAGAAATAGGAGTAATGTTTCCTTTTTTCCAGTCATCAGGGACTTCATCCGCCAGCCATGATTTTTCAAATATGATGGAGAGTGGCTCGGCCACCACATCAGCCAGCTCTTTCAGAACCCTGGGATGCATATCATCTGGCCCCATAGACTTATATACATTCAGTTTCATGAGGCAGTCTTGGACTTGTTCTGCTGCTACAGTGGGAGGGATTCCACTCCTCTCACCCTCACCTAGAGGTTCAGGGTCCTGACAGACATGGGAAGCCAGACCGCCAGCGAAGACTGAGGGAAAGCACTTATTGAGTACCTCAGCTTTTTCCGTGTCTGAGGAAGCCAATTCTCCTTTCTTATTTGTCAGAGGAGGAACACTCTCCTTGGCCTGTCTCCTGGTACCTGTAGAAACCCTTCTTGTTATTTTTCACATCTCTCACCAAGTTCAACTCCATCTGTGCCTTGGCTTTCCTGATCTTATCTCTACACATCCGGACAACACCCCTATATTCTTCCCAGGCTACACAATCCTGCTTCCACAGGAAGTACCTTTCCCCTCTGCTGAATAGATGATATTACTGCAAAACATCCCTCTTGCCCATCAGATATGTATTAGCACACTCGTAGGCAGTTACTGCATGAAATGTGAAATTTGAAATGACACAGAGATATCTGTAAGGCTTTTTTAGCCAGAAAAAAAATGTAATAATGGATTTCCATAGCAACTTTCTTGCACTAAGGCCATTCCATATGTGAAAGTATTGTCTTTAAAGAATAGTCAGGTTTACATTATACTTAGACTAGGACAAAGATAAATGCCCTGGAGACGCAACATAGCTTCTTAGAAATTGTTTCTGTGTACGTAAGAGGAGAATGTCACATAGCATTGTGCAACTGGACACTGGCTGTGTTCTGTGCTGTAGGGAAAATTGATTGCAGTTTTCTGAGTCCCTTTTCAAAAACACTTGCTGGCAAAACCATTAATCTGATTGTACTTACTGACTATTGTACAAACAACCTCTGCAAACAACACATATCCTATTAAATTACTGTGCTGTAGGAAATATTGTTAAAAGCAAATTTTAATGGTTATTTCTCAGCAGTTCTGGGGGAGCACTGGCAACCGTATTGTTTCTAGATAGACGGTTTGAATGAAACACTCAGAGAGGCTTTGCAGCTCTGGAAGATAGGTTACTGAATTTAAATGATCCAGCACAATCGTTAGAATTCCTGAAAATGTCCACAGATCATTGCACACAGATATTTTCAGATTATTGCTTGAATACAGGAGGATTGACAATGAAGAAAAAGAGATGGATATGAAAAGACTGCCAGGCAGCCTTTCTCCATGACAATAATGGACTCAACTCTGGAGTTGCCAACTACTTTTTACTGCTGTTTAGCAGTTACAGCTTCAAGAGAAATGAACAGCACGTACTACGGAAAGCAAACCAATGTTGCATTCATGACCTTACACTAAACATCCTTCATACTCAAGCTCGACTGACCTGCATGCAGATTCGTTTCATAACAAAAAGTAGTGTTTTCTCTCTAAACAATTCATTGTGAGCAATTTGTCATTGCAAACAGCTCCTGGCAGTTGACAAATTCCTTTCAGAGAATCTTTCTTTAAACCAACTGGCCATTAAAATCTTGCCTCTCAACAAAGACACTGATTCATTCCTAATGAATAATTTGCCTGGATTACTGTATTTTCTGGATGAGATGGAATGAAGCTTGTATGTCATAAGCAAAATTTGTTAATACCAAGTTATCATTTAATTGTCTTTCTCCTCCTCTAAAAAATCCTGGGTCACTTTTACTTCTTTCTTTTTCATAGGCAGCATTTTATAAGGTCAGAGGAATTTGTTTAACTAGGGCTAATGATTAGGCCTTACATACACATGCTTCAGATTTTACGTCATTATTTTCCTTTCATCATGCGAAAAAGGCATAGTCCACAGTAAAAAAATTACAGTAGCAGAGAAAAATTAAGATTTAAATTTACCAGAAAAATAGACAAAGAACATGTAAGCATCATGAAAATAGGTAAATAGAGACTGAGAGCAACTCTATAAATATTTGAGTAGTGTGGAACTACTATCTTCTATCACGGAACACTAAACAGAAGAATATAAATATTCATATTTACACTACGTTCTTCAAAAAGTTAAAATACAGTTTCTATTGTTTTATTTTACTTTTTTTCTTCCCTTTCAATCAGTAGATTTTTTTTGCTTCATTGATCTCAAATGCTGTTAATAGCTGTTAGGTATGTTGAGTTAAATCAATTTATATTGGCTGCATGTGCCAACCACCTCTAAAAAAGCAAATGTTAACATTCAGGTGTTGAATTGAGAAGCAGAACAACTGAGATTCAACTCAGATTGTCATGGTGATCAATTTCTGTTCAGCTTCTTGTGTCTTCCATGATCTGGAAGAAGCCACTTCTGCAAGATGTGGCTCCATTTTCTCCTCTGAAAAATTAGGACACTAATCTTTCTGGTCTCTGAGGTGCTGTCTGATGCTAACGTCATTGGTGACTATGAAGGCCATAGGTAATTTGGGGATGAGAGCAACGAAAAGGCCTGTAAATTAGATAAAATAAAATACAAGAAGGAGGAATTGATTTTAGCTAGGACTGACAATATTTCTTGTCAATACTGATGTATTAGTTTCATTTTCCATTATTTCTAGATGTTTCAGTTAAGCTAAAAAGTATAGCTTATCAAACAGTGTGTAAGAGGTCTTATTTATTGGACTATAACTACAACCAGGTTCCGATGGCTGTGTAAAGGGTGAGTTGCAAAGTGTTACTCCTTGAACCAGCTATGACCTATTTTTATAAGGGATTTGCATGGTTTTAGTTTAGTTTTACCATTGACCAGACTTCTCCTACCATTCTTTTTTAAAGGGAACTAGACTGATAAGGCATGCTGTAAGCTTCCCTAAATATAAATCACTAAATTTCAGCCTTCTAGACTATAGAGTCAAGAACAAAAATCTGAACTAGCAGATGACAGTAGAGAGGACAGTTTTATTAGATAAAGAAGATAAAAGGAAGCCAAACAGAATACTGTTTTTCTAATGGATGAACCCATGGTTCCCAGATGGCCTCTTCTAGTTTTTGATGCATCAAAATGGCATTTTTGTGAGTTGAGTGTGAACAATGAACACTTCAGTAAATCTTTCCTTTAGCATTCAGCATTGACAGTTCATGCTGCTGGAAAATCAATTTATTACTAAGGAAGTATCTTGCATGTCATAAGAAGTCCAAACAACTGATAAAACCCATATAAATACCTTTATAAATAAGTAATTCAGAGACTGCATGAAATTTGGTTCAGTTCACTTCAGCATGGTCCAGTAGCTAGGCTGCTTTTCCTAATTTCTGTGGACCTTACACACTAATGCATTATGTATGCCCAAGAATGCTCTGAAGTACCCAGAAAAAAAAAGCTGCAGCACAAATACACGTAATCCATTGAATCTGTGGACTTGAGAATACCATCCTGCCACAAAACACATTCTATTTATATTGTGCAGGACTTTAAATGGTACTAGTTGTGCTGTCTACTAACTTCTCTCACCAGTGCAAGCAAAACTCCGATGTTCTGGAACACTGCCTGGTATTAAAGAGGTAATGGGAAACAATTTAGAGGCACCACCTTCTTTATAATCACTCACTCATCAGTGTTGTTCAGAAGAATAAGTTATTGACTGAGCTGCATGTTCTCAATATTAATATGTAAGTTGATGTTTGTACTGGGTCTGGCTAGAATGGAGTTAACTTTCTTCAGCATAGCCCATGTGGTGTTGTGTTTCAGATTTACAATCAAAAAAGTGTTGATAACCCCAATGTTTTTGTTATTGCTGAGCAGCGCTTGCATAGTGTCAAGGCCTCCTCTGTCTCTCACTCTGTCCACCCCAGAGTAGGTTGAGAGTGGCCAAGAGGCTGGGAGGGGATGCAGTTAGGACAGCTGACCCAAACTGTCCAAAGGGATATTCTACACATATAATGCTATGTTCAGCAATAAAACTGGGTGGGGGATGTGGAGTGGGGGATGTGGGTTGTGGAGGGTGATTCCCAAAGTAGCCATTGCATGGAGACTGTCTGGGCATTGTTCTCTAGGTGGGAGGTGGTAAGAGATTGCCTTTGCATCACTTTTCTAAAAATTTTTCTTGCCTTCATTTATTAAACTGTCTTTATCTTGACCCATGAGTTTTTCTCACTTTTGTCTTTTTGATTCTCTACCCCATCTAGCTGGAAGGCAATTGAGTGAGCAACTGGGTGGGGACTTACCTGCCGACCACAGTCAGCCTACTACAATGCAGAAGCGAAGTGTACAAAGAGTACAATGAAGTGACAGAGGACAACTTGTCATGTGCAAGCCATAGTTGTGCAAAGGAGTAAGAATTTACAAGTGTGTGAAAACATGCTAGTTTTCAGATTCGCCCATGAAGAGTCATTTCCACATCTCTTTGCATTTGGCAGATGTCTCTGTGTCCTGAAATACACTGTGAATTACTCAATTGTTTGGGAAGGTTTCTAGGTTGCCATTCACTGAATTTTAATATTCTTGGAACATTAAATATTCTGGGACAAGACCAGAGGGACTGTGATGATTTCTGTGTCATCAGTTCTACTTTCCTGTTATAATTTTCATAAATTAATGGAGCACTTGCTTGACAACAGTAAGATTTTTTCCTCTTCCTTTTGCCACGGGCTTTCCAGAACTTCAGTGTGCTGACAAATAGCAATCACTTCTTTACTTCCAGCATAAATGTATTTGTAAATAGCATATACCCCACTCTTCATGCGCCTACATGTCCTTCAGTTTAACTTTCTTATCTACCACCAGTAATCCAGAGCATGTATTATCCCTACCGTGGGTCCACATCCAACTTGGATCTCATAGTAGTATCAACTCTCAGAACTGCAATCACTGGGCAAGGCAGGGGACCATCAGCAGCAGACACATCATTAAACGTGTCCTCACTGAGGTAACTCAGACCACCAGCTTAATAACACCATCCTGCTGGGTCTGAGCCCACCCAAAACTTCTGCTTGTGCGTGACTGCCACAGGACATCTGGGCTTACAGAGTGTCCTTGTAACAGAGTTTGTTCAAGTCTTCTGCTGTGCCTTCACCAGATAGGCTGCCACCAACCTGCTTCAGAACAGGATGGTAGAGACAGTAAAGGTACAGCCAGGTGGGACCACAAAGTGTGTGCTTTGTGCTGCTGCAGATCTTCTTCTGCATGGGTCTGCTGAGGTACCCTGGTGCTCTACTCCAACACAGCTCATGGTAGCAACTCTTGGTCATTATCAGTCTTACATAGCTTTGAACCAGAGGTTTCACCTTGTGGAGAAACACTCATCTTTCATTGGTTGTCCATTCCCTTGTCTGTGTTTTATGACACCAGAAGTCAGTTTTACAGCTTTGCCTATGTACTTCTGAAGAAAAAAAAAAAAACACAAAAAACAGCCTGCTATGCATGAAGGCTAAAGTGCCTGAGATAAGTAAGGATACTGTAATTGTAAGATTTTTCTTGTGTTGAAAGCTAACAAGTTAACAAGCTTTTGGAAGGCTAATGGGGTGGAGATAAGGTCAAACCCAATGTTAATATAGCATTTCTTTGTTCTAGTTGTCTCATTTATTAAGCATTACTATGGCACGGGCCAAAGTGCCTGAAAAGAATTGCATTCTCACTGCCAAATGCTATAGCAGAAACAGACCAAAAGAATTTGACAGTATGTAAACGAAAAATCATGGTCTAACAATTTCTCTTTTCCTTACTAGACACTCACTAATATACTACTCTGTGTGCAGGGTGCATGGGGGTATGATCACAGCAAACTGTACCCGTTTAATGTCCTGAAGCTTGGATTATACGCTTTATAGCTTGAGTTATCATGAGGTTCAGATTTGCAAAGCTGTTGCAGTGTTTCACTTGACAAAAACTCTCCTGTGTCACCTTCTGTTTGTCTGTTTAGGACATTCGTCTAATAGATTAGAGCTACTCTGCATGCATGGTCAGTGTCTCACTATGCCTGTCTTGGCAGGATTTTTCCTTTTTAGTTTTTGGCCATCTACCTTGTGGGTCTGGTGCATCCTATTACAGTAGGCTGGCTATGAATATCTTCCAAACCACATGCATATGCATTCCTGCAATTCACAAGTTCTGGGCAGTGTCCCACATCCCCTGCTACAGTCCTGGCTGGCTCAGTCCCACACTTAACGCATTTTCCATATTATATAGTTTGTAAACTATGGGTTGGGTAACTATGAAAACATTTTTGATGAGGAACAAACATTATTATTCATATTTTGTCTGTGGTATATCAATCCGTGAAGTGTCTGGGAATGTAAATTAAATGCAACCAATATTATTGCATGTACCTTTCATTTTGCAGGTTTGATCCTTGATACATGGGTGTACCTGTACCACATGTCCTTATTTTTCCTAATGGAAAGGAGGAATTTCATCAGTATGAATATGTGCAAAGAAACACATAGTCTTAATGCATTTGTTCTACTTTTCCATTCCTAAAACTAAAGGCCCTATGATTAAAAAACATCAAGTCTGAGGATACGGATGCGTGAATATATATATCATGTGTATGTATATATAAATATATATATATGCATAACCATACCCATTCACTTTTATGTAATTTAATTACATAATGTAATTATGTAATAATTCTTTTTATTATCCAGATAGCTATCCTGTATGTAACAAAAGACCTCCAGAAAGATACTATGAGAATCAGTTCTCTAAAAAAATATACATAGTATGCAAATTATTTCTTCATGAAATGCAGGAATTATTTATTCCCCTTTTTCTTGAGAGTAGGAGCTCTATGTATTTGTGTATGATGTGGAGCTCTTATCTGCTTATGCTGTTAATGTTATTTCAAGGACAGAAATAATGCACTTTTATTCACATTTATGCAATGTCATCAAAGGTGACAGTTTACTTGAAGGTTAAGGAGCATAGAAAACATTTTATAAACACAATCCCTTTCAATATAGAAAACACTTATAATTATAGCTTTTATATCCAAACACAGTCAACTGACAATTCACAAGCAATTAGTAATAAAAGCTGATTATCATGCAGTTTGCATCATATCACTGTATGCTTTGGATCTCCTAATTTCTTTCAGTAAGATCAGTCTATGGGGCTAATCTCTCCCACATGAGTAATGCTAGAAGATTGCCTTCACTACAGAGCAAAAGAGAAATTGTTTAAGTAAAGGTAGTGACTGTATAAATCATAAACCACTTTCTCAGATAAAGGCCATTAGGTAAGTCTGTGTACAAATTTGACACTTTGTTTCCTTGCCTTTGACAGCCGTTTGGAAAGGCTTAAATGTACAACATCTGAATAAAGCTTTCAAAAATTCATCATGGAATATTTGCTAACCTTGTTCTCTGTGATAGCTGTAGAACAAAGATAGTACTCTTCAAATGGAGATAAATTACTGTCTTTCAAAAGATTATCACCAGTCTTAATCGAGTTTGCTCCTACAGTTGAACAGTCAGTGACCTTGCTACTTGCACCGTACAAAGATATCTGCTACTTTACGTTTACAGGGGGTAGGTTTAATCTAACCAGCCTGCAGAGAACAGCTCCACAGATTTGTTGTGGTTCTGACCTCTATAGATCAGTTAGGGAATTCAGCTGTCTGAAGGGTACTTTTTGAATTCTTTAAATAACATCCTTCGTGAGACTTAGGTAAATTTCAAATGAAGCTTGTGTATACTGATGAGCTGTTGGAAAGACATGCTGAATCCTCAGCAGATGTAGGTCAGCATGGCACAGGAGATTTCCAGGGTGCTGTACCACACCTCCTCCTGCTCCAGCAGAGAGGCTGCCTGGGCACCTGGCTGCCCTTTCCTTCAATAAGAAAGCAGATCTGAACAGACGGTGAGGGACCTACCTGTGTAGCTATGTGCCTTTTCAAAGGCCGTTTTGGTTTTGTTTTATTTCAGCTAGGAGTACTCCTACACCTCCTTATTTGACATAAGCATTTCAGCACCCATTTTTCATATTTTAACATGTTGCCTTAGCAGGAACTGCACTGCAGGGAGTTGGCACTTGAGCCAGTTATACCTTGGCTCTCATTCTTTGCAGAGGTGTTGTGGTGGAGATTAGACTGTTATTAATTATCTCCTAATGGCATTAAATCCTGCACTGTATGGAGTTTGGGACTGCCTGTGCCAGACCAAGTTGAGCAGAATCAGATTAAACATCACAGGTTTAATATGCAGCTTTTGCAGAGAGTGCACTTTTCTTTTTTTCCCTCCCATTAACAACATGACTTTTATTGGAATCTACACCTCTTGATGTTGCACAATGGCACAGGATGGTAAAAGATGAAGCCAGGGTGAAGGAACGGCTCCTTTTTCTCTGAAGCAGGCTGTGCACTGGTGGGCAGAGCTGTCTGAGCGCAGTTCAGTCAGTCCTGACATGAAAGCTAAGCCAAGGCCACTCTAAGATAAAGCATTTGGCATTACAGCAGGTCTATACATTGTAGCTATGAGACTTTCTCTTCTTTCTTCTCCTGTCTTTTTAGTTTAATAGCTATCGGGTTTACTGAGTATTTTTTTTCATACCTTTTAGGAAAAAAGGCCCATTGTGAATGTTGCTGAGTGCTTCACTGCCTCAATGGGAGTGGAGGTCACCCAGCACCACACAGAATTAGGTCATTAGCAATGACATCCTCAGAAGTGGGGCTGGGAGTAAGGGGGGGGAAGCCCTTTATTGCACATTTCTGAAAACTGCAGCCAGGAAAATAGTAATGTTTTGCCCTTACTGTGGAATTTGGACAAAGTTTCAAGGCCAATAACAGTAATAAAAAATAACTACTGCGACATAGCCTGACGACAAACCTTCACAGGAAATTGCCAAAAGATGTCTCATGTCTTTGATGTTCCTCCACTGTCTTTCATGTCTGATCAGTCTCCCCCTTCTACTGTTTTTTTCTGGTTTTGTGATCACTGAACTGTCCCTGCAACTGCTCCTTATACAGTTCTACAACAGGCTTCGGATAAAAGAAACAAAAAATCTTTTGAGGTCTTTTGCTCATTTACTCACCCTGCTGCTGCATAAGTTGGTTATCCCAGGAGACAGTTAACGGCGTTAAGTGTTTTTATATACTGCAGCAAGCCCCAGGATTTCACTGTTACTTTTGTAACAGAGCTCACGGGATTTAGTTTTTTTAGGGGAGATGAGAGAGGCTGTTTTAATGGTATGGCCACGAACTGAGGTTAATTTTGTAAAAAAACAGTACATGAGACTTCCTTGACAAAAACAACAGTAAAACCTTAGATCCAGAGGGGGGGGGTTTGTAGGTTTGACATAACCTCAAAACAATGCTTACAAGGCACAAATGTGACAAAGCTAAGCAGATTCTAGTATTTATCATTTTTTAGCTATGCCTTTGGGTCAGCTGAGCTCTGCTTTATGCAGAGATAGTGGTGAATTATCTCTGTGTCCTCCATACTTTCCTTGATCTTTAAAACAGCCCAGGGTTCTTGGCAGGACTACTATGCTTATGGAGGTCACTGTTGCTTGTCTTCTTCTGCTTTAGAACTATAAGCAGACCCCACTAAGTTCTCTGGGTTCAAGGGTTAGACTGGATTGCGTGGCACACATGTAGACACAACAGTGTCACACCATCAGGGTAGAAGGAGTCATAGCATCAGCCACAGAACCCCTTGTTCAGCTGCGTTCCAGAGCTCACAGCCCTATTCCCCAGGGTAGAAATCACTCACATGCAAAACTCTGCCTTCTGAACCTCAGTGGAGTTGCATGCTTGAGTGGTCCACAGCTAGCCTCCCTGTTGCTTACCCCTTTTCAGGCCAGTGTCAAATCTCTGATGTACTCCTTGAGGACTACAAAGCTGTCTTAACACACGCTCTCTTAACTCATCTTTGTTTTAGATTTAGGCTAGCAAATTTAGTCTGATGAGGCATATTAACACTCACATATGCCTGTGCAAACAGGAACTTGCAGACTTGTTAGTTAGGCTTACACAGATGCAGATTTTACATGTATCTGCAAGTATGTACATACATTTGTTATGTATCTAAATCAGCTTCTCTGCTTGTTCTTTTAAATTTACACTCAGAAGTTTTGAGGAACTAGTAAAATAATTTTACAAAGTAAAACAGCTGAGCTTTTCCCATTTTCAAGTGAAACCTTCATAAGTAGCCAAGGAGAGAGACCCCACATTAACAAGGAGTTGCTGGAGAAGAAAGTTTTGTTTTCTCTGCAGAGATGACTCTAAGAACTTCATCAGAACACCCCTGGGCATCACGATTGCACGCTATTGATTACTAGTGGATAAACTAGCACAGGGAGTCAAAATAAATTGTGAAATCTTGTGCAGTGCTGGAGATTTTATTATGCTGCATGTCTATTTCTTGTAACACCTGAGCTTCTACAGATTTCCAACCAATTTGTTCTCTTAATCAGTAACAATAACTGCCCTGTTCCTCTGCATTCCCATACAAGAAACTCCTTAGAATCATAGAATCATAGAACGGTTTGGGTTGGAAGAGACCATGGAGATCACCTAGTTCCAACCCACCTGCCATGGACAGGAACACTTCCCACTAGACCACGTTGCTCAAAGCCCCATCCAGCCTGGCCTTGAACACCTCCAGGAATGGGGCATCCACAGCTTCCCTGGGCAACCTGCTCCAATGTCTCACCACCTTAACAGTAAAGAATTTATTTCTAATATCTAGTCTAAATCTGCCCTCTTCCAATTTAAATCGATTACCCCTCATCCTGTCGCTATATGCCCTTGTAAAAAGTCCCTCCCCACATTTCCTGTAGGCCCCCTTCACGTACTGAAAAGCCCCTAGAAGGTCCCCCCAGAGCCTTCCCTTTTTCAGGCTGAACAACCCTAACTCTCTCAGCCTGTCCTCATAGGGGAAGTTTTCTAGCCCCTGATCATCTTCGTGGACCTCCTCTGGACCCTCTCCAACAGTTCCAAATGCTTCTTGCGTTGGGGGACCCAGAACTGGACTCAGTATTCCAGGTGGTGTCTCACGAGAGCAAAGTAGAAGGGCAGAATCACCTCCCTCGACCTGCTGGACACGCTTTTCTTGATGCAGCCCAGGACACAGTTGGCTCTCTGGGCCACAAGCGCACACCGCTGGCTCATGTTCAGTTTCTCGTCTACCAACACCCCCAAGTCCTTCTCCTCAGGGTTGCACTCAAGACATTCTCCACCCAGCCTGTATTTGTGCTTGGGATTGCCTCGACCGATGTGTAGGACCTTGCACTTGGACTTGTTGAACTTCACAAGGTTGGCATAGGCCTACCTCTCAAGCCTGTCCAGGTCCCTCTAGATGGCATCCCTTCCCTCTGGCGTGTCGACTGCACCACACAGCTTGGTGTCATTGGCAAACTTGCTGAGGGCGTACTCGATCCCACTGTCCATGTCGCTGACAAAGATGTTAAATAGCACTGGTCCCAGTACTGATCCCTGAGGAATGCCACTTGTCACTAGTCTCCATTCGGACACTGAGGCGTTGACTGCAGCTCTTTAAGTGTAACCATCCAGCCAATTCCTTATCCTGTGAGTAGTCCATCCATCAAATCCATATTTTTCCAATTTGGCCACCAGGATGTCGTGCAGAACAGTGTCAAAAGCTTTGCACAAGTCCAGGTAGATGACATCAGTTGCTCTTCCTTGGTCCACTGATGCCATAACTCCATCACAAAAGGCCACCAGGTTTGTCAGGCACAATTTGCCCTTGGTGAAGCTATGGGCTTCATTTTCTATGTGCCCTAGTAGAGCCTTCAGGAGGATCTGATCCATGATCTTGCCAGGCACAGAGGTGAGACTGAATGGCCTGTAGTTTCCTGGGTCTTCTTTTTACCTTTCTTGAAAATGGGGGTTATGTTTCCCCTTTTCAAGTCAGTGGGAACTTCACCAGAGTGCCATGACCTTTCAGATATAATGGTTAATGGCTTGGGAACTTCATTCACCAGTCCCCTCAGGACCCGTGGATGGACCTCATCAGGTCCCATGGACTTGTGCACCTTCAGGTTCTTTAGATGGGTCTCGAACCTGGTCTTATGGTGGGCGGATCTTCCTTCTCACAGTTCTTACCTTCACTTTCTGCAACTTGGACAGTGTGGCTAGAGCCTTTACTGGTGAAGGCTGAGGCAAAGAAGTCGTTGAGCACCTCAGCCTTCTCTGTATCCCTCATGGCCTGGTCTCTAGCTTCCTTCCAGAGAGGGCTCCCATCTTCCCTAGTCTTCCTTTTATCACCAATATACTTGTAGAAATTCTTCTTGTTCCCCTTTATGTCCCTGGCTAGATTTAATTCTGTCTGGGCTTTAGCCTTCCTAACCTGATCCCTGGCTGCTCGGGCAGCCTCTTTGTATACCTCCCAACTAACCCATTCTCGCTTCCACTCCCTGTATCTTTTCTTTTTGTGCCTGAATAAGTCCAGGACCTCCTTGTTCATCCACGGAGGCCTCCTGGCATTCTTGCTTGCCTTCCTTTTCCTTGGGATGCACTGCTCCTGTGCTTGCAGGAGGTGGCCCTTAAATACTGACCAGTATTTAAGGTATATTCCTTGGGCTCCTCTTCCCTCCATGGCTTTGTCCCACAGCACTCTGCCAAGCAGCTCCCTGAAGAGGTCAAAGTCCGCTCTCTGGAAGTCCAGAGTAGAGACCTTCCTGGGCACTCCCTTTGACCCTAAGGATCTTGAACTCAACCATTTCATGGTCACTGTAGCAAAGGCTGCCCTTGAGCTTCACATTACTCACCAGCCCCTCCTTGCTGGTAAGGACAAGGTTCAGCATAGCTCCTTTTCTCATCATTTCCTGTACCACTTCGAAGAGGAAGTTGTCATCAATGCACTCCAGGAACCTCTTCTATTGCTGGTGCCCTGCTGTGTTGTCCTGCCAGCAGACAACAGGGTGGATGAAGTCCCCCCATGGGGACCATAGCTTGCGAACACAAAGCTGCTTCTATCTGTTTATAGAGGGCCTCATCTACTTGGTCTTCCAGGTCAGGTAGTAGACCTCCACTATGACATCTCCTTCCCCTACCTTCTCTTTAACCCTGAGCTATAAGCTTTCTGCCAGCTCCTCATCCATCCCCAGGTGGAGACTAGAGATGTCTTTGATCTCCCTCATTCTTTTCCTCTAAGTCATTCTCCCTTTGTTATTTTATATGAAAGACTTGCTAAAGCAAAGTGTTTGGGGGTTGGTCATATGCATGGATGGTGGGAGTTGGTGGTCTTCTGTTGCCTGTTATCACAAGGGAGCAGGTGGCGACCCAGGTTCCATATTCCTGCCACTTTCTGGACAAGAACTTCAGTCATCGAATACAGGCTGACCACTTTGATTGTTTTAGAGAGTCAGAAATACATTGCATATGTAAGCACACATGTTCAGTAAAAAAGACTGAAAATGTGAATTTGATATTTGCAGGTGGGGAGCTACGCAATTGTCAGGACACAACTGCATACAGGAAGACTGATTCACTCTCAGCTATGGAGCAGATTAGGCAAGCTATCGCATGCAAGGTTTTTTCTGCATGATTGCACATTTGACCTCTCAAATTCAAGCCTGAAAGGTCAGTGATCACCATTTTTGTTTATTATACAACTCTAGCTGGGGAACAGATTTTACTAGCACTCTTGGTTTTTACTATTACTCTGTGGTTAACACAGGACTCTAGAGGAACTCTTCCTTGCTGTATCACACATTAATCTTGTTTATCTTGCACATTTTTCCTTTTACATGACTCAAAAATAAGGCACACAGAATCTGTTGCAAGTAGCCACAGTTAAGAAAGAACCTGTGACTCCACAGAGTTCTTTGTTCACAGGACAGCCAAGACAAAAATGGTTAGCAGAGGTTTTTATTTTACATGTTTTTAGAAACATTCTTGAAGTCTGGTCTGTAATCTATTTTATGAAGAGGGTTTGTTTGCTTGTTTGGTTGGTTTTTTTGGCTTCCTACTTTGCTGCTCTCTCCATCTGCTCCTCTCCTTTATTGTATTTCTTCAGCTATCTATGCAGGCAACATCACCCTTTTTTGCCTTCTCCATTGTGCCTTTCACACCAGGACATGAGAACAATGCTAGTTTTTGTCTAGCATTCAAATAGTTGAATTAATAATGAGCTGGAACTTGAGGGAAGTTATGTAGAATTCTTATAGATAGTACCCTGAATTTGGATAATACTTATTACAGGTGTCTGTTGTCACAAGCTATCTTGGGCCTTTCATGATGCTTCCAAAAGTCTGCAATGCAAAATATAATTCTGTCATTATATTTGCGTCAAAATTTGAATCTTTTTTCACAATTTTGTTTTTGAAGATTTCACTGAAAGAACACCAAAAATAGAAAATGACCCTATCATTATCCTCAAGGACAGACCCTCCCCTCCTATAAACGTATCTAGCTAGACAGAATTTTATGCAAAAACATACCTTCAACATTCCCTAAATTCTTGCAAATGCAAACCGTAAGTCATTCACTTAACTAGCCAATAACACATCTGAAACCACAATTTACATAAATACCACAAGAATTCCTGATTGATTTTCAGAATGAACGATATATAGCAAATGCATAAATTGCATTTGGGATAGCCTCATCAGTTATATTATATAAAGCCTTCGTATATTAAAAACAATTATTTACAAAATAACGGTTATTCTTGGGAAATGATTGTTATTAGGGTTTCTTTTCTTTCACCAGTGTCATCAGTGTTCACCTGTATCTGCATATGCTTATATGCAACTCTTTAAAAAAGTTTTAGAAGAGACCATATTTCTTCTAATACCCAAGAGAACTTGTCTCCTGCTACTGTGCTACTGCAATGTCTAATCACAGTTTTTTTTAGGAAGGTAACATACTTCTTAAATGAAATATACTTTTTCAGATCTATGACTACTACACGAAGATCAACAGGTCAAATATTTTATCAGTAAAGTGAGACTAGAAAATCAGGATAATCCAATCCACCAAACTGGCGGAATCTAAAGGCACTATTCCTTACATGTCATGTTATATTTCTACCAAAAGTGCCTAAGCCAGGAGGTTGGTCTGCAGTGAGTCAGCCTGTTTAAGTATCTGCTTCCTGAGGCAGAACCTATTTTTCTTTGCTAATTTGGTAATGAATAGAGAGAACATAGTTTTCTAAAGGTACACATTTTATTTCAGGTGATTTTTCAAATTTCATCACAACACCTCTGTTCCCACATCACTCATGGCCAGATTTACCACAGCAGACAACTTTAAATTACCTGGGGTCCTTGAAAAGGGTCCTGAGTGGGCTGCATGGTATGCCTATGGAGAGCTTGGTGGGAGTTAGGCACATCCCAGCAGAGTACAGCACAGCCAGCATATGGAGCACTGAAGTTACCATCCCAGAAGGCCAACAGGCACTGCAGCCTTGTTCTGAATCCCCAGGCTGAAATATCTTCCTGCAGAAGGCTACCTGAAGTTCTTCCTTTGCAGACCATTTCTCTTTTTTAAAATACATCTAGAAAATATAAAACTTGCATAGAAAGTCATCTCATCAGGTGCCTCTCCAGACAGAGGGAAGTAAAACCATTACCTCCCTCTTTCCTTTCCCCACCAAAATCACCAAATGATAGCACACTCGTGGTATGAGGCACTCATGAGTCTTTTTTGTTGAAGCTAATTTATTTCAAAGAAGATAATTCATGATGAGCAGGATCACAGAGAGGGAGCAGATTGTCTAAATTTTATGCTGATTCCTGCTTCAAGTGCTGTTCATATGGGTATGGAAAGGGCCAAAGATCAGCATGATGCATCTTGTTAATCTCACAGTTCTTGTTCTAATAGTCCACAAAAGTAGAGTTAGAAGACTGTGGGACTAGGTGCGTACACGAAATACTAATTTTAAAATGGAAAAGCATAACCAGGCGAACTGATGAGAGTACTAGGGAGCATTAGAAGACACTGAGACATGAGAAGACTCAGGAAGAAAGGATGACGAGAAAAGTAGAAAAGTGAACGGAGTACAGAAAAGTGAAGGCAAAAAAGCTAAACACAGTAAAAAAGGAGCTAAAGGGAACAGAAGAGCAATAGAAAGATTTATGAAAAATTATGGGGCCATTAATGATTCCACTGTTAGAGCAGGATTGACTTAGTCTGACAAAATGAGGCTTACATCCATTTATTAAGCAAAAGAGCAAATGTGGATCATAACCAAAATTATACTACCTACTCTGTGGATAATGATTCAATTTTATCAAAAGTTACAAGAAAATTATTTAAGGAAATTGAACAAATACCATTTGACTCAATGATTTTTAAAACTCACCTAATGGAGTTATTCTGAAGTTTCTTTACATGTCTTTGTGTCCTTTATAGGAAATCCTCCTAGAAATTATGCTAAGGCACATGGAAAACAAGGAGGTTATTGACGACAACCAACATGGCTTTACCAAAGGAAAATCGTGCCTGACGAATTTGGTGGCCTTCTACGACAGAGCCACGGCGCTGGTGGATAGAGGAAGGGCAACAGACATTATCTACCTGGACTTGTGCAAAGCTTTTGACACAGTCCCACGTGACATCCTTGCCTCTAAGTTGCAGGGACATGGATTTGACGGAAGGACCACTTGCTGGATAAGGAACTGGCTAGATGGCCACACTCAAAGAGTGGTGGTCAATGGCTCAATGTCCAAGTGGGGACCAGTGACAAGTGGTGTTCCGCAGGGGTCAGTACTGGGACCAGTGTTGTTTAACATCTTTGTTGGAGACATGGACAGTGGGATGGAGTGCACCCTCAGCAAGTTTGCCGATGACACCAAGCTGTGTGGTGTGGTGGACACGCTGGAGGGAAGGGATGCCATCCAGAGGGGTCTGGACAGGCTGGAGAGGTGGGCCAATGCAAACCTCATGAAATTTAACAAGGCCAAGTGCAAGGTCCTGCACATGGGTCGAGGCAATCCCAAGCACAAATACAGGCTGGGCAGAGAATGGATAGAGAGCAGCTCTGAGGAGAAGGACTTGGGGCTATTGGTGGATGAGAAGCTCAACATGAGCCGGCAGTGTGTGCTTGCAGCCCAGAAAGCCAACCGTGTCCTGGGCTGCATCAAAAGAAGCCCTAGCAGCAGGTCAAGGGAGGTGATTCTCCCCCTTTAGTCTGCTCTCGTGAGACCCCACCTGGAGTATTGTGTTCAGATGTGGGGCCCCCAACATAAAAAAGACATGGACCTGTTGGAGAGAGTGCAGAGGAGAGCCACAAAATTAATCAAAGGGCTAGAGTACCTCCCCTATGAGGACAGGCTGAAAGAGTTGGGGTTGTTCAGCCTGGAGAAGAGAAG
>WKFP01014112.1:536117-546966 GCA_011057875.1 Pterocles orientalis
TCTGCTCTCGTGAGACCCCACCTGGAGTATTGTGTTCAGATGTGGGGCCCCCAACATAAAAAAGACATGGACCTGTTGGAGAGAGTGCAGAGGAGAGCCACAAAATTAATCAAAGGGCTAGAGTACCTCCCCTATGAGGACAGGCTGAAAGAGTTGGGGTTGTTCAGCCTGGAGAAGAGAAGGCTCCGAGGAGACTTAATAGCAGCCTTCCAGTACCTGAAGGGGGCCTGCAGGAGAGATGGGGAGGCACTCTTTATCAGGGAGTACAGTGAGAGAACAAGGGGTAACGGGTATAAGCTAAAAGAGGGTAAATTTAGACTAGACATTAGGAAGAAATTTTTCACTATGAGGGTGGTGAGACACTGGAACAGATTGCCCAGGGAAGTTGTGGATGCCCCATCCCTAGAGGTGTTCAAGGCCAGGCTGGATGAGGCTTTGAGCAACCTGGTCTAGTGGAGGGTGTCCCTGCCCATGGCAGGGGGGTTGGAACTTGATGATCTTTAAGGTCCTTTCCAACCCAAACCATTCTATGATTCTATGATTCTATAGACCAAAGGGGAGGAAAATAGCAACTGCATGTCCTTAGATTGAACAGTACACCTCATAGAAGTAGCACACAAGACTGTCATTGAAGCCAGTAGGAAAGGAAATCAAACCACCAGCCTGAATTGCTAAATGTGCAAGCTGAGCTTGTTCGATGTATTTTCAATTCTACTTTTCTTCATAAGCAAAGCATCAGAGATTTTCAGATGGCAGACATACTCAGCCATTAATTGCTGTTTCAGTTGGTGGCTGTTCAGGACATTTCAATAACAGTCTTGTAAACAGCAGCATGCAATAAAAATTCAATTCTGGATGTTTTATTAAAAAAAAAAAAGAAAGAAACAAACAAACTAGCACAAAAAATTCTGCCGCATTATTTTTAATCTTGAGAAATTATTCAAAGAACCAATGAGACTTTACTCAGAGGATGCCGCCAGCAGCAAAAAAAACCCAAATATTTTATTAACTGATTTAATTATTTGTAGTTAATTTATTCATATTTATATTAAAGTAAGTAAAACAATAAAAAAATAACCAATAAACTTTAAATAGAGTAACAGCAAAATATGAACTACAAATAAATAGTAAAAAAAAATATATTATGTATATTAATTTTGTCTTTGTGTTACATAGTCATTGGCTTAGGGATAAGGTGGAGGGTCCACCGTGCCTGAGAAAATCTCCACTTTACATTCTGTGTAGCTCAGGATCCAATAGCCAGAAGGATTCTCTTGCCTGACATCCAAGTCACAACTTTAAGGCGCCGCATTGAGATGCACCTCTGGCCCTTTCACATAAAAAATAACTTGAGATATTATTCCTGGACTTTATAAAGTCTTCAGAGGCATTTCATTTGGGATTAAAGAATACTGACCGAGAGAAACTAGGACAAAGAAGAAGATGCAGATGTTTCAGCAACCATACGAGTAGTCACTGGAAAGTGTTTTGCATCCTTGCTTTACTCCTCTGAAGCATTTTCATACCTACATCTATAAAAAACCAAAAACAATGCCTGTTTCCATGTATATGTGGTGTTCATCTGGATTTCCTACTCTTTTGCCTCTTTTTTGTTTTATCCATGGCTTTGCTGATGCACTGCTCCTATTTCTAAGAAGTTAACATTCTCTGTCCTGAAGTATATTTGAGTTAACCGCACTTCATGTTGTAAGAACTGTGCTACCATTTGTTCCTGTGGACTTCCTAATATCTGTAATAGCTCCTGCAGCATTCATAACAATGTTTCATGCTATTCTTTGGGGAAAACAACAATATACGGAAACGCATTTTTGAAAGATCATAACTGTCTATTAAGTTGGACTACACTAGAGAAAACTTATCACAACATGTGTATCAGTTTATTTTAATTTTTTATTACTTTTTATGAAACAGCCTTTAGTTAATACAAACCTTACAACATGTGCTGGGACACAATGTGCAGTTCTTCCCTATCCACAGTTTCTTCTAGGTTTACATGGCACTTTTCCTCAGCAGTTCTTCTCCAGGTTCGCCATCCCAGAGGTAAGCGTCTCTTCTTTTACAGCAAAGAAGCTGAAGACAAACTTTCCACCTAAGTATTGGAGATGTCCTTGAAACAGTAAAGCCCAACTTTTTTTTTTTTTTTTTTTTTTTTTTTTTTTTTTTTGTCATTTCATGCTTTAGGGTACAGCATGCACCCCCCAGATTGCTGAACCACCCTTGCTGGAGGGCAAATAACCTCTGGTGTGCAGGTAGAAACAAGCTGCTGAGGACAAGCGGAGGGAAGAACTTCTTGAGCTTGTTTCACCATTAAAAAAAAACACGTAATGTAATTGCAAGTTGTAGTATGGACAGGTTACCTTGTCTTTTAGTTTCAGTGAGGAAAACATGAGATGACATAAAGTCATGACTTGAAGCACTGAAATAAATGTTCTGATGCGTTTCCTGTATGATGTTGATGACAGTTTGGCCACTGACAATGCACAGGAGAGACAGCAGAGAGAGATCAGTAGAATGACAACAGCGAGAACCAGCGCTGGTGACTGGCTGTGTTAAAGCAGACTTTGTTGGCAATTTATGGAGATTGAGTGGTTGTTGGAAAGACATCACTGGAGATTTAGGGATTGCTAACACAGAGACTTTAGGCATGTTTGTGGAGTCATTCTCAAGGGGAATTTTGCATTGTAGTTGTTCTACAGATTGTCATAGTCAGATAACAATCAACCTCAAAGGAATTCAGTTTGGTCTCAGGAGCAGTTTCTGATGATAAAAGACTTGACTTTGGAATAGATTAGTCGACTCAGACTGCTTTCTACCTTGTCCCATGCTGTACATTCATTGCTCTTCAGGGCATGCTGCGAAGTCCTTACCTTTGTAGGTATTTAGGGAGTCTGCAACTTTGCAAGACAAAGTGCTGAAGATTATGAGTGGCTTAGCTGATTTTTTATGGTGCATTATTGTCAGGCCTTCTTTAGGGTTCTGTGAGAATCTGCTAATAGCAAAATGCATAATAGGCAATTCAATGAATAAAGATTTGGTTTTTTTGCTGGGAAATGCTACATTTTCTGACTGGGTATTAAATTTTAGAGGATTTCAAGAAGTCTGGATAGGTACCAGAAAATAAGATACAATGAAATGAAATAAATAATTCCCATCTATAAGAGCTGAAGTTGCAAAATGAGGGCAGGCAAATGTGCACTGAAATGTTTAATATTGTTTAAAGATTTCCATCACCAACCCTTCCCTTGACAAGCTTACTTCTTTAGCAAATATTTCTTTGAGATATTTGCTTTCATGTGGTATTACCATATGTTTCATATTGCATAGATTTCCATAAACTGAGCACATACACACATTTTATAGACTATTGGTCTTTTTCCTGTCCTGAACAATGCTGATGAGAGTTCTTTCCTTGACTTTTATAGGTAAGGTTTTACTATTTTTTAACAGATTGATCTATATCACGTGCTGTTGAGGAGGATTGTACTTTTTTAAGCTTCTCCTTACAGTGACTATATAGAGACTAGGGAGTAAACTAACACTGTTTCTTGTCTGGAGTACATCCATCAGTCAGCCACCACAAAACACTAGTCCCAGTTAGTGCGCTCTACACTGTGCTCTGCTACAGTCACTGAGGGATGTCAGCCTGGACATTTCACCTCTCTGTGGCTTGTCCACATCCAGGCCTTGCTCCTCTTCTCTTCATGCACTGAGGCCACCATTTTGAATGCTTCCATTTTTATCATCAGACATATTAAGTAGGATGCAATTTTCTGAAAATCGCAGCTTTTAAGGTACGCAGTTAAGCAACCTGAATCATAGTCACTAGTTTAAAAAAAAATGCCAGGCTTAAATGCATCTCTGAGCAGTTACAATGCCCTTCTCAGACACAGTCATTAATAGTTGCATTTTTTTGGCTATAATGTTAGAAGTGAGAGAAGAGATCACAGAAGTATGCCAGATTGTTAAAGTCATGCTTTGAGGTGCACTTGTGTCATCCCTGCCACTGGAAAAGTCTCTGCCCTCTTAGCTGCTGGCTGCTCCTCTCCATGTTGGTGCCACCGTGCAGCCCAAGCCAGCAGAAGTGTTTGTGTGCTTGTGTCATGAACAGGGATCAGGAAACTGATACAGCTGGAAAACAGCCCAGTACAAACTACCCCTCAGCTGCTTTTAGTCTCTGCTTCACAAATGCTGTTTCTGGGATGCTGCACATTGGCACAACAGAGGGAATGGGCAGCATTAGCTATGCACAGGCATGGCTGTGATTTTGGCAGTATCACCAGCTCACAGCTGCCTAGACCTGCAGCCTAAGATTTTCTATAAATGGCTTCATCACACACGGGCTCCATTAGTTCTTTAGTCTTATAAATTAGACATGACTGAAAAATTCTGTATACTGCTGGTATAAAACATATAAATATACTAGGAGCAGAAACACACAGGTAATATGGACTTAGCATTTTTCTCCTTTCTGTATGATATCTGTCTCTGTATGTAACATTAGGTCATTCAGTTAAGTCCCTCTTTAACAAAGTAATCTCTTCTTATTTCTACAAGATGGCCTTGTCTGATCGCCTGTTTTAATGAGGGCAACAGTACAGAATCATGATCACTGATTTATGCAGCACCTTCTCTGTTATGGTTATCCCAGGTAATGCAGAAGTGAGCAATCAACATAACTGTTTGAAAGAGCAAATTTTCAATATGTATCATGTATATTTGTAATCATTCAAAAATGTCCTAATTGTAGGGAAGCATCTTACAAAAGGGAAAACTGATGCATCTTGTTATATCCTGAAAAGATTGTATGTGATTTTTAGAACAGTAACAAGAAAGTTAGCATTTGTATTCCTTTAATTCCTCTTTCTCCACACAGACTATCTATTATTCCCTGTGGAACAATTTTACAAATGCTTTTTTTCCTGTGACCTGTACATATATCAGTAAAGTTCATTTGTACTTAAGGAAAAGGGAAATGAGCAGAATTTTCCATCACAATAACATCCCAAACCATCTTTTTAAGGCTGTGTCTTTCCTGATGATACACACCACAAAATTTCCACTTCAGATTCATTGCTTTAGCAAGTGGTAGCCACTGGAAAAAAAAATACACAATTAAAAAAGCTTATGTCGACCATTTGAATAACATTTGCCTCCAGCAGACATCACTAAAATGGAAGAGGAAATGATGCCAACTCTCACAACTGAATCTTAACCACCCTTCCCAACAAGTCAAATGTTGTCATGGCCAGAGAGATGTCAGAGCTCGTATGGCTACTGTAATATAGTCCACTGGACTGTGAACAGCTTCCGACATCTAACCAAATCCCTGTCTAGTGTTGATTCAGCTGTCCCTGAATCCTCAGTTTGTTTTGCCTTGGTGAGGTCTAAGTTTTAGGACCCAGCCTAGAGCAATGCTCTGTTTACATATGATTTTTAAGTGTTGGCTACTAATTGTACTGTACTTGCAGAGATCTGAGCTCTCTCAAAAGATCTTGAACGAAATATTGCACTCATAATGTTGCAAGGAAAAAAAAATCCTGTTGCTTGTCAGCATTGATAAAATAAATATGTTTTTCAGTCTGTTGTTAGTGATATAGTGCTTTCAACAGAGGAGTGAATAATACCAGGTGTTCCGTGGGATAGAGACACTGTACTCGCATTTCATTTTGTAGGAAACATGGAATAAAGCCATGTTTGCATTCTACAGCTTGAAACAAAGAAGTGAATATTCTTGAAGTGGCTGCCTTCAGTGTGAAACATAGAATAAGGGAGGTTTTGTTTACTGTGAGGAATGTCACTATCAAGTTTCTTAATCCTTTGTCAACACTGAGCTAATTCAACTTTCATAAAGACAGGGTAGGGCAACGAGTAAATGGATTGGTTACATTCTTCTACTATCACACTATATTAACATTAGAGTTTTCAGGCTGCTCTGCCTAAAGTGTTGTCTCAGATTTATGCTTCATGGGGATTTTTTTTCTTAAATCGTTGGCAGACTATGCTTTAATAATACAAGGAAGCAACAGAAGATGTCTGTGAAAAAAACATGACGCATTTTGCAATGATCTCAGCTATGCAGTAATAGCAATTAAAAGCTACAATACCACAATGGTCACTACTATTAATGCCATTAAAGTAATTAGACTCAGCAGCTGTAGGGTCAAATAAAGACAGCTTTGTAACGACAATATGCCAGGAGAAAATTACTGACATTTCCATCTAAATTATATTCCCTAAATTATCATCTTAGTACTAAATAAATAAAGTTACAATAATTCAAAGACTGATTATAGGTGATATTAGCACAACTACTTGTTCCACAATTTGCTAGAGTTAACTTTTTAAACATAATTAATAACCTTTACTCACTGTATCTGGTTATACACGGTGTTTCTCGTTTACATTCCTTTGCAATATGCTGACAGTGCTAAATGTCTGAGAAGAAAGATCTCATCCACTAGAAGAAAATGGTTCTTCGTGTTACTGTGCTTATAATGGACGTGGTTGCTGCACTGTTCTAGTAATAATGACCAGAAAAGTAATGTGGGAGAGAGAGGTTCTATGCTGTTTTCTTTTCAGGTTTGTGTTACAAGCCTTTCCTGGAGTCAACGTGAAATGTAATTGCTCTTTTGACCTCTATCTTCTCTCTACCCAGGTCTGAGGAAGAGCTACACTGGTTGATTATTGCAGGAATGAAAGGCACTCTGACCTTGTCGACCGAACGCTTTGCTGCTTTCAATGTTGCCCATTATGCTGAAGGCAGGCAACTCCTGGAGAGAGGCTGAAATCTACGGGAGAGCTGCTTGCCGGGCAGCCTGCCAGCAAGGGCTTCGGCAGCAGCATGGCAGACACCGCCAGGCAACGAAGGAAGCCAGCTGGGGAGAGAGGAGGGCGTATATCAAAACATTGTTAGCACAGGGTATAAGGAGCTCTCAGATGCTGATCACAGATTGCTTCTTCATTAATAAGACTTTACATCATCCACCTAAAATGAAAAATAGCAGAGAAGCAAAGTAGAAAGAATAATACAGTGATAATTTTTTTTGCAGTGGAATGTGGCAGTCATTAAATTAAAAAAAAAAAAAATACTGTCCCAAACCCACAGTTTTCACAGGAATAAAGAGATTGCTGCTGTATAAGGATCCATTGAAAATACTCCTCAAAAGAAAACGGGTCAAATTTTCAGTTGCTATAATTGTGCTAAATCAGAAAACATTCACCATGAAATCTTCCTTAGAATATTTTTAGACCTGTAAGAGGCTGGAAAGCTTACCACCTGGCAAACACTCTCACTCTTTTCATGTGTGTGTGTTTATACACATATATACATAAATTTCAGAAAACCAAAACCTCAGAATTCCCAATCATAAGAAGACATTATTTGAAACTATTTCCTATTACTCTGACTGCAACTTTCTTTGCTCTGAGATAGCCATGATGACTAATTTGGCCTGAGGATAAGGTGGAGACTCAGGCAAAGCTGTCAAGGGCATTGATAGTGCAAAGCCTGTCCATTTGAAACGAAACTTTCCAAAAAGAGGCTCAAATAACATGGGCATTTCACTTAAAAATAGAGCCTATCCCAGCTGGGTCACTAGTGTTTCAATGTCACCACGACTTGAAGGCTGCCTAATCACACAAAATGGATCAGTGCTCTTTATTTGTTTGAGGTTGTTTTTCCTCAGTTGTGTATCTGTATCACCCCCCCAAACAAACAAACAAACAAACAAAACCACTGAGGAAACATGGGCAATTTTGTTTCCTCAAGCTGAAGGAAGGACTGAATGATTGCTAGATTACTCTCGCACTCATAGAAGCTAATGCTGCTTGCCACAGTAAGAGAGACGCAGGGCTATGGTGACAAACGTACCATATATCATGTTCAGCAGTCATGTTACACGTTGCCCAGCCCTGATAAATCCCTGCATGTCCTGATAGGCTGTGGATGGGGGTGATGGCTGCTCCTCCTGGCATCAGGGACAGAATGTGCTGGCAAGCAATTGCCTTGCATTGTCTCTTGCCATCCCCCTTCTCCAGGTCTAGCAGAGAAGGCACTTACTATGTCTTCACAGGGACTTTTTGCCTGGAAGGGTTAGTTATATCAGGTCACTGTTGCTCAGAAAGATTAGCCCTGCCCCACATTGATGCTGCACTGCTGCCCAAGAAGCCAGAGAAACAAAGCCAAAGAAATTCATTGTAGATTATGTCCAGAGTTGGACACATATTCTCCTCTTACTTGGGGCAAGGTATTTGATCCAGCAATAGAGCATCTATCAGAAAAGTTTGCACACAGTAAAAATAGTTAATGACCTTTGTTGCTAAATGGAATGCCTCATCAAGACTGCACTGAGATAGTCTGAGTTTCTCTAAGTTTATCACCAATTCATTCCATTCAGTTATGTCTCTGATGGAGCTCTGTATCACCAAATTTCTGGTTCGTTGTAGAAATTTGCAGCTGTGAACAATGCTCCCATTTAACCTCCCTGTTGTAAGTAAAACTGACTGCACACCCCAAATCTGTCATTGGGAAGGTTATTTTCCAGCCTTTACATTTATCTTCTGATTCTTTTTTTGCATTTTCTCCAGAATATGAACATCCTGCTCGAACACAGTGCTCCTGTACAAAAAAACAAAAAACCATAAAGGTAAGATTTCATCTCTCAAATATTATTTGAGAGTCACCTTTCTCTGTCATTCAGCTGGCTATACACCGTAAGCCTCAGCTTATTTTCAGAGCAGCTGAAGTCCTTTACCATGTAAGTAATGGCTTCTATTATTTGTACCAAGCTGAATTGCTATGTGGTATGGCTGGTCCCCTTCTCTTTCCTTTTTTTTTTGTTTTGGAAAAACAAAAGCAACACTCTTGTGTAAAAGTGCAAGAAGTCACGTTTTAAAATAACTCGTGTAAAGAAACTGTGTGTGCTAATACAGGGGATGCTTTCATGCAGTTGCCATACTTTCAATAGTTTTTTCATGGAACAAATAAAGATTATAGACAGAAATTGTTATATTTACACTTCACCTTATAGTGGAAGGGCATTGTTATTGAATATTATTTTTAATATTATTTTTACTCATGCCCTGTACATTTCAAGAACCATTTACCAAGATTAGTGTTGGAGAAAGGAACATATTGTATAGGAAGAATTGGCACAGTAATAAGAAAGAAGCCAGGTAAGCAGGAGTCTAACACACAAACAAGAGTAAATATATTTTCTCCAACACACTGCAGAAGCTAAGTGGCTTTTTTACCCCTTCTTTCCAGAGTTCAAATCCCTGGCAAACAGCTTGCTGCAGCTCAAGTTATTTTGTTTGGAGAAATCTAAAAAGGTTAAGCCAACTAACACCATGAAACAAATGGATCAGAGGTATTGGAGCTGTGGAAAGTCAAAGTATCAAATAAATCATAAGTTCATACTGTGCCAGTTCTTAGTTTTCATTGCCTTAATCTGAAGGTTGAAGTAAAATAAAACTGTGTCATAAAAATAAAACAAAAATAAAAAGTCTGAGTAACATGACATAACATATATAAAATGGAAAATAATTGTTTTCACTCAATCTGCTCACATAGAACCTCAGCAAATCACTGTATTTTTCCTGAAAGCAGTTCAAAGAACACAAGCTGCCATTTGTACACTGTGTTTTTTGCATGTCTTCATGTTTGCCATATTCCATGTTTGCTTCCTAAAAGCTTTGCATTATAGCTACAAAACAGGAGTTTGGATTGTGAACCTGACAACATACCCAGGTTTTCTTGGCAGTCTCCATGGGTGCAGTTCTTCACAATACAAGTACCCACTTAACACAAATGGCTTACAAATATATACAACCACATGCAATTTCAAAACCAAATATTCCTGACTGTTGAATGTACTTTGCATGCATTGGCTTGAGGCACAGATCCTTGTTTGGCCTGTGAATCAAGCCTGGTAGGTATTGAAAGAGCATAGAAATGCATACTTCATAAAACACTTTCCTGTCCACCTAGACCTTCACTCTATTAAAAAGTAATAATATATGCCATTTTTCTAAAATTTGGTGGTATGTTCACCAATAAATACATTGCAAATACATTGCAAATAAGGCTAACACCAGAGGCAACGTAGGCCCACTGATGAATGAGGTGGGTGCTCTGGTGACAGAAGATACAGAGGAGGCAGAGTTACTGAATGCCTTCTTTGTCTCTGTCTATACTGCCGGAGGCTTTCCTGAAGAGTCCCTAACCCCTGGAGCCCCAGAGGAAGTCAGGACAAAGGAGGAGTTTGCTCTGGTAGATGAAGACTGGGTTAAGGAGCGGTTAAGTAATCTGGACACCCATAAATCCATGGGTCCTGATGGTATGCACCCGCAGGTGCTGAGGGAGATGGCAGAAGTCATTGCTAGACCACTCTCCATCATCTTTGGCAAGTTGTGGGAAACAGGGGAGGTGCCTGAGGACTGGAGGGAAGTGAATGTCACACCAGTCTTCAAAAAGGGCAAGAAGGAGGACCTGGGTAACTACAGACCGGTCAGCCTCACCTCCACCCCTGGAAAGGTGATGGAACAACTTATTCTAGATGCTCTCTCTAGGAATATCAGGGATAAGAAGGTCATTAGAGGCAGCCAACATGGCTTCACCAAGGGGAAGTCATGCTTGACCAACCTGATAGCCTTTTATGAGGATATTACCAGGTGGATAGATGATGGTAAAGCAGTAGATGTGGTCTATCTTGATTTCAGTAAAGCATTTGACACCGTCTCCCACAGTATCCTTGCGGCTAAACTGAGGAAGTGCGATCTGGATGATCGGGTAGTGAGATGGATTGTGAACTGGCTGGAGAAAAGAAGC
>WKFP01014112.1:549917-570922 GCA_011057875.1 Pterocles orientalis
GAAAAAAAAATTGGAGAAAAAAAAAAAAAAAAAAAAAAAAAAAAAAGAAAAAAGAAAAAAAAAAAGTAGCAGCACAACAGGCCTACACTAACTTCACTGCTGCAAACCAGCAGAATTTGCAGCACCATGGCACAAGCAGATCGAGTTACAAAACAAGACAAGTAACTATGGTGTCCACTGAAATAGCCCCTCAAAAGAAGCGCTAGGTCCCCAAGAGATGTTTCAGCCACTGTCACTGAACCTAAACTTTGTGACTGCTAATGCTGTCAAAGAGCACTGAGGAACACTTGATCCTATCATTGAAATCACAAGCATCTCCTTCAAGCAATATAGTCCAAGAATCACCCTAAAGATTACAACAGCCTAGTCCTTTCCAAATAAAGCCTATGCTTGATGCTACCAAGTTCAGTCTTTATAGTCCCTTTTCTTCTAAACTCTCTTTTCTTAGTAACATACTTGAGAAAAATATATTCCTATCTAATCTGAACAGGTTTTTATACTTTGTCCATCTGTGTAGTGCTTGAACATTTAGTATGGTCTTGAGAACAGTAGCAGTACCTATCTGCACACAGGATTATGGGATTCCTTGTTTAGACAGGAATATGCTTCAGAAATCACCCTCAGAATTAAGGTTCTATCCAAAAATTCCAGCTTTGATTACTTGCAAACTACAGAGAAAATGCAATGTGCAAGAAAGGTGAAGGTTTGAGACCTGATATAGAAGCAGAAGAAAGAGAAAGAGGGCTCCTCCTGCAGAAACTGGAGCACATATCAGGCATTGTTTGATGCAGAGGTGCCAAATAAGGACATCTAGCACCTGAGGTAAGTACTCATACAGGAGGAACAATCCAAGTAGGATGCTTCTTCTGTCTAAAACAGAGATTCAAGCTATGGACAGTGTGTTCAGATCACAGAGACATCAGGAGAAAAAGGTTTTGCTTCAACGGTAACCTGCTGCACAGAGATTCTACTTTGACATTGGTTTCTATGGGTGCCATGGCACCTCACAGAGAACAAAAAAAAGGCACAATCTGACTGTGCCCACACTAGAATTACAGTGATTAATTGCTAATTCTTCATCCCCTCGTAGAGTTTATTTATGGTTGGCAACTGATAAAGTGAAAAGAACTGCATGGCTCTGATTCTTAAATACCATTTTGTTCCCTTTGTACTGAAGATTCTTTTCAAACACAATACATCATTCAGTGAATCACTGAACTTATAAGAATCTCAGGCCCACATTAAATTTTCCAAAAATAGATGCAACTAGCTTTCTTACTTCAACTTTCCTCCAGTCCCTTAAGGGATTGATGTTGCCCTTCAGGTACCTAATGCTTGGGAATGTCTGTAATCTTTAAAATACTGAATTCCAGCTCCACTCTATTTATATGAAAGCCAATTCTGGATTTTTCCCTAAGCCATAGAAAATGTCAAAATGTGTAAGGTGTAAAGACGGTCAGAATTAGAGCCCTTACTGCATTATTTATAGGCATTAAGATATGTCACAGTAATTGTTCTCCATAAAGAAGCCCAAGAAGCTTGTATTTTTAAAGGTCTTCAAGTGGATATTTACATACTAAAGATTGCAAAGAAATAGATGTGTTTTGCTAGGCAAACCACTCTAAGTCACTTGTTTCTGCAATTGGCAGGAGCTTTTTACAAAATGTTATAGGAATGTCTACAAAGTTGTTGCCATCCGGCCAGAAAAAAACAAAACCTCCACATTTTAAGAAGGATTTATTCATTCACGTAACTAGACTCTAAGGCCGTAAATGACTGAGCTGCACTGTATGCTTCCATTGTTCCCAAAACTGCTGCATATGTTTATTGAATTGGCCCTTTCCAGTGGTTACTGCTGGTCATATCTGACTTTTTTTAAACTGAAAGGGGAACAATTAATTTTCTTTAAATAGCCCCCTAAGCTATGGTCCGGAGTTTGTGGGAGTACAAATCTGCCTTTAAGATCTTCTCTGAACTCCAGCAACAATGTTAAGGCAATAAGCAAGATACACAGCCTTAAAGACAGTTATAACAAAGCCTTTGAACAGAAGGGATTTTGACTCAGCAACAACAAAGATGAATATCCATTCCTGCCTGTTGATAAGCCACAAGAAGATTTCTAAACAAAGTTCACAGACTTTAACATTTGTTGAGAAAAGCCACAGACTGTAAACTGGATCCTCTCTGGAAACAGGATGATCTCAAATAATTGAAAGTCACAGGATATGGTTTCTGTGCATGCACAGAAAGATGTAAGGATCACACTTCCAGTACACAGGCTACTCTCCACTTCTTTGGGAAGGCAGCTGATCATTGCTTCCCAGGCAGCTTCAGGGACACCGTCAGGTTTGCAGAGCAGCGTTCCAGGGAATGTGCAATAAGCCCAAAATGTCTGGTGTTGAGCCTCCTGCAACAACCTCTGTGAATGGAGACCTGCAGTTCCATGGGGTCCTGCTCTGAAACGATCATTAGCACTATCAGTAAGAGTGAGAAGCACTCAGAAACAGGTTCATTTTCCATGGTGATTGTTTTGGTCAATTCTTACTGATTTGTGAAAAACAGACAAAGTGATCACCTGTATGATTTTGAAATGTACAGGGCGATGACAAGCGTACATAAACTTTACCAACAATGTTCATTTCCCTTTTTCTGCTTTAGCGCTTCACAGTGATCCACAAAAAAGTCCAATGGGCAATGGGGAAAACAGTGTGCAGAAGAGGGAGATGGTGTTAGGAAACAACTTTTCAAATATTTGGGGTTTTTTTCTCCAGGTTTTTGTCAAACAACTGCAAATCAAAATATCACTATTTCATTACAATGTCTTGTATATCATTCTATATAATTGGTCCTATTTTATTCCTTTAGCAGCACAGAATACATGTCAATTACTATCTACTGGTTTGGAGATGTATATACTTGCTACAGCTTTCCTGAAAGGCTTGAAAATAAAAGCATTTTCATTTAGCTTATTAACATTATGTAAATGGCAACATAACTAGCCTTGATTTGTTGCCACTACCTTGGAAATATTTAAACATTATTATTACTTAGCCCAACATTCCAGTTTTATCTCTGAAATTAATGCTTTTAGACTCAATTTATGCTTGTCAACAAGTAATGATCATAGATGTGAGCTGGTTCATAATCCAGAGGTACTAGGTTACAATGTGTTGCCATGGAAACTGTGTTTTATTGCATTTTCTCTACTTGATTTAAGACATTTGACAATCGTAGCAACTGTTTGCCTGTCTTCCCATATCATAAAAAATTCAAAACCACAAACAACCAATAGGGGACATTCATACAGTTCTTGGACCTCACTATAAAATAAAAAAGAAATGACAACCTTATATTTAATAGGGACCTTCAGTGAATAGTTTATCCCACAGAACGTCTAGGAGTGTTGGAAAATTCAATCAGTGGTTAGTCATCAAATGGACCTGTCTTGCCTGTGGTTCATTTTGTTTATTGCATCATGTATCTTTTATGATCACTAGGGACTTTAGCCTGAAACAGCATTTTCTTTAACAAGAGCCATGTTTCCTGTAACATTGTTTATTGCATCTGAAACATTACTCTTTGAAACCACAGTACATTTTCAATTGAGCAAAGGTCTGTAACGGAATACAGCATGTCTGTGTTTATTCAGGATCCCAAGTAAAAAATATCCCAGTTCATGTAACATTAATCACTTTGCCAGTGTTCAGCTGAGGTCATTGCCACATTCCTAGCAGTATTAAGCCTAGTCAAGGTTAATCACGTACATTAAACCCTGCAAGGAAAGCATGTGAAGCGGATCTGAAATTAGACATTCAGTGAAGGACTAAAGAGAGCACTGTAACAAAATATGTTAGCAGTGCTGTAGCAAGCTTTCAGAATTATATTTTTCCTACTATGTTGTTGTCATATCATCTGTATTTAAGGCTTTGTTGCTGTCTCCTTAATTTAACCCATTTTTAGAAGTCTGAAATAAAACCACCAAAAGCCTTTCTGGATTGTGGGAGTTATTTTTTTCCCCTTATTCATATATTTTAAATGCATTAATATATTCTTATGTAACTCAAATTAGGCTTCTGCAATTTTTAAACAAACAGATAATAGAATCCTGCAATATTTTAAGACAGCAAAGTTAGTAATCAAAGAGAATTTAAAAACAATTACCCTTTCATACTTTCTCTTCTTTCTGTATGTGCACATGTTAGTACCACAATGCTTCCTATTTCATGCTGATGTTGCTGCAAGTGTAAAAGGTGCATTTTACACTATACCTTTATGTTCTACACAGTAGTCTGTAACAATTCTTTTGTCCAGTCTTGTAAACTTCCAAATGAAACTTCTCTGATTTTATTATGTTACACCATCATAAAAGGTCAATTGAAGCACAAATAATTAAATTCCTACTGAAAACCCCAGGGAGAAAAATCCATGGTGAGGTTCACAGTAAGCTTTCTCTGTCTTGAGAATACAGTGAAGTGTCAAAAACACTAGATTCATGTTTTTCAAAAATTAGGAAACTAGGTAATTTAGCAACAGGCATGGAAACTAAACTTCTGAACTATTAAATTAAAGCAGGCAGATTAACATTATTTTGCCATTCTGCAATAGCCTAACAATGGCCTGCAATATCAAATGCTCTCTTTTTCAATGGTAGTACGAAAGTTTTTTCATATAGCTAACATTCAAAATCTGGGCTTGCCGTAATTGTGGCTGTGTAAGGTTATGGCCTTGTAGAGCTCTGCAGAGTGACAGAAGTAAATAAAACATGCTCTCAACACAGTCATCTCATCAGAGCACAAAAAAGGCTCCTGGCTGGGCTGGATGGACTGAGCATTGAAGGCAACCCTTCTCTCCTCCTCGAAAAGTCCCAGACTCCCTACCTGAGGAATATCGCCACCTCAGGGTCCTCTACAGGAAAGGCTGTTTTTCATAGAAGAGGTAAGTGACATCTCACCCTGGTAAAGACGCTCATCCTGAAAAGGACACCTAGCACCAATCTCTACAAGCTTTAGGAGAATCATGATGTTTCTGCAAGGGTTCAGATATTGTTCAGTTTTTATCCTCTTCCCTATGAACTTTCACTGGGCAAGACTGGGCTTTTTGCAGCAGACCAGCACAGAAAGCACTGAGAATATCTAATGCTTCTCTGCACTTAGAAAAGAGTGATCTTCTTATGGATCATCAGAGGCACTGGTCACAGCTGAAGCCAGGAGATGCTTCTAGTAGCAATGAAATTTATGAGACATCTGTTTCATGCGTGTTTGCCACAACTTTATGCCAAACCGATGCCTGGAAACCATCTTTATTCAGATCTGATTGGCACGTATTCTTTATGTTCCTCTACAGAATTAGTCGTTTTCCAGTCGTCTGGGAGGTTACTCTAACAAGTTCCCCTCTGCTGCAGAGGCTTACAACATTGGAAAAAAAGAAGGCTTCTGCCTTCCAGGCTTCTGCCTTCCAGGAACATATTATATGTGAGGATTTCTCATATTTGCTATAGGACTTGGGAATTAATTTTGTGGCCTACAATGTTTCATCAGTATGTAGAATACATATTATATGCCCCTGGTTTTCTGCAACGGCAGGGATTTGGACTTATTGTACAGTGTCTTTTCCAAACCTATACTCTGTTGTTCTCTTAGAAAATGGCTAGGAGTCCAATGATTTTGACTGTGCTCCTAGTTCTGCCACAGTCTTCATGCATGACACTTCAACCTGCACCCATCCATACTACCTGTTTATGTAGCAGTTTATCTACTAGCTATCTCTGTCATATTTAAGCTTCTGCTGTGTATTCTGAAGGAGTATTTATGATCACCTGTTTGAGAAATAAACCACACTTTCTTGGGTATTTTAAACTCTTTGTGGAAAATAAGACATAAGAAAAGTAAAAAAAAAAAAGTTTTGGTGCCTCTTTTCCATCTTTGAAAATCTTTGCTTCCAAAAACTTCAAGTAAAAGGGTCTTACATGCCTGCAGTGTGTCAAACTGCATATGCAACCTTGCCCCTGGAAATCAGAGTTTATCACTGGCTTTATCTGAGGCTAAATTAAACGAGTACCTGTTCAATTGGCTTTACGTGATACCATACTATCATGTCAGGTTGGAAGTATTACTGTAGTTAAAGTTCCACCACTGTAACAACCTGACAATGTTTTTTCTGAGTTGTTTGTTTTTCGGTTTTGGTTTTGGTTTTTTTTAACTTGATTGTTTGAATGACTGGATGACTGATATCCCAGTACAGATCTGGAATTAATAGTAATTCTATGCCAGTCCTAGGAATAGGGATGCCTGTTAGTGATATTTCCCCAAGCTCAACTTTAGAGCTGAAGAGACAAAGCAAATGTGTCAAGAATGCCACTAAAAAGTTCTGCTTTTGTTAAATTCACAGTGAAGAATAAGTCTGTTGAAATCCCCTGTGAAAAAAGAAAAAAAAAAAAGTCGATCTGAGGCTCCATGTGTGCCAGTGCGTGCATCCCAGTCTGATGCACTGAATGCCGAGGGAGATATAGCACAAAGTAGTCCCCACAAGTGAGTCTGAGACAGGCATGCGATGCTTCAGCAAATAAGTACCCTGCCCAGAAAACAGGGAAGAAGCTAGTGGGCAACATGTCAAGAAATCAGATGACTTTGTATTGGGTTCCTTGTATCTGAAAGAAGTCATACAGAGATTTACTTTGTGTTTCTAAAATTGCTCAATGAATTTCACTCAACACAAAAATACACAGACCAAGACAAAAAACAGCCACTCTTGCAATTACTTCTTTATTCTCGACCTCTTAGCATTTTGGAACATTTTTCTGTAGTCAATGGCCTGGCCCATAATATTCTGTGTGACACTTCCAAACCATTTTTCTTCTAAACCATCTACTGTCTTCAGCTCAGCTCATCATCTATTACATATTTTGATCTAACAGCCAAACCTCTCTGCTCTGCTGTGAAAGCAGGTTTATTTCTTCCCTTCATTTGCCTAAGAGTTCCCATGCACCTCTGCAAGTCCCTGTTCTGACACCTTGATTTCTTTGCTTTTTTTTTTTCTTTCAGTGAGAAAGTTAATGCAAAGTCTACCATTGTGAATTTATAGTGTCGTCATTCTTCTGCACTAAATCTCTCACGGTGTGGATACGTAAGGACACAGTCAGATCATTTCTTTTTTACTGCAGCTGTGCCAGAGGAAGTGGTTTCTATCCCTAGGTACCAAAAGTTTTTACCTGTTCCTCTGAATGAGGTGTTTTCTTGAGTATGTCTTAGTCTGCTCCTGGCAAAATGAACAGGACTGGTTTATGTTTAAAACACATTTTTTGATAATTCAGCTGGCAGATCTGGTGATGGCAGAGTCAGCAGTCTCAGCAGTCTGAGAAGAAGGCAGGTCTCCGTCCTTATGGTATAGTTCAATGAAATGGCACAACCCGATTTCGTGGTTTACTGCAACTAGAAGGGGTGGTCCTGCTCTGTTCAGCCCTCAATTTCCTCTCCCTCACTCCTTCCTAACCTACATGCTACCAGTGACCCCCTTAGAGGTGACACCGCTGCCGCTCCGACTGCAGAACTGAGCTGATTCAGCTCACTGAGCTATCAGCAAACTATCCCCAGAAAACAGTCAATATCCTTCTGTTGGCTTAACAAACTCCACTGACTCACTTATGGGTCAAATGAGTACCAGATCTGTGCAATGGAGAGGATCATAGAATCATAGAATGGTTTGGGTTGGAAAGGACCTTAAAGATCATCCACTTCCAACCCCCCTGCCATGGGCACCCTCCACCAGACCAGGTTGCTCAAAGCCTCATCCAGCCTGGCCTTGAACACCTCCAGGGATGGGGCATCCACAACTCCTCTGCGCAATCTGTTCCAGTGTCTCAACACCCTCATAGTGAAAAATTTCTTCCTAATGTCTAGTCTAAATTTACCCTCTTTTAGCTTATACCTGTTACCCCTTGTTCTCTCACTACACTCCCTGATAAAGAGTGCCTCCCCACCTCTCCTGCAGGCCCCCTTCAGGTACTGGAAGGCTGCTATTAAGTCTCCTCAGACCCTTCTCTTCTCCGGGCTGAACAACCCCAACTCTTTCAGCCTGTCCTCATAGGGGAGGTGCTCTAGCCCTTTGATTAATTTTGTGGCTCTCCTCTGGACTCTCTCCAACAGGTCCATGTCTTTTTTACGTTGGGGGCCCCACATCTGAACACAGTACTCCAGGTGGGGTCTGACAAGAGCAGAGGATGAGACCACACAACTTGAAGGGCTGGAGAAAAAGTGGGAAAACAGGGCCTGAAGAATGTGACTGCCCCTTTTGGCAACAGCAAGCTGTTAGAGCAGCTCAATTGTCTGGCTGAGCTGCACCCTTGCCATGCACAAAGGCTGCCCATATGAGAAAGAGTGCCGTAGTTATTGTGCTGTAAAGTCACACCCCTGCGTACTTAGCAGGAACTTCACTTGATCCATAAGTCTCTTGTTGTGCTTGTTCTCCAAATTCCCTCCTTGCAGGCAGGTAAGGGAAGTAGCTTCAGCTAATCTCCTTAGCATACCTATTGTCTGGCTGTTCATTATGTTCAACAAGCCTCCATTGTAACCAGCCTGGGAGAGGGAAGACACAATCCACGTGAGTTGGATACCCATTTGCCGGGGCATTCAGAGGTACAGCAAACCTGCAAGTTCACCTCACCAACCAGAACTCCTAAATCTTACCCACTCACCCCATCCTTTCATTATGTCAGAGTTCAAATTACTAGGCGTTGATTAGGTGGCAGAACGGATTGCCAGAAAACTTCTGGGTGAATGCACATACATTGCACAGCAGAACATGTTGGCACCCCTTATCTAATGAATTCTGTAATTAACAGACATTGCCCAGTTTTGGAGAGATCAGCCTTTTTGTGAGCACAAGTAATGGCAGTGGTTCGGACAGAAAATGTGGTTTTGAACTAAATTTTCACTGACCAGTTTTGACCTTATTCCTTCTAGTAATTAGCAATAATATTTTACTAGAATCAATGGCTTAACAACAGAGGCAGCTTCAGGATATTATTCTTAGGCTGTAAACAACTGTTGCAGATGAAATCGAGTTATTTTCTAAGTCTATTGTGCCTCTTCCCATAAGTGGCTAAACTTCACCTCTTCCAGTAAGAGACCCCTCTAACTGACTTCTGCATAAGTGGGTTCAACTACTTAAACAGCGGGGAAAATATTTTTGTCAATTTGTCTCATTTTGTCTGGAATGGTCTAGGGAGTGTTCAGGTCAGGAAAAAATATGATGTGTTATACCCAGGCAGATGACCGCAGTATCTCTTCCACTGGCTCAGCAATTTGCAGAGTAAATGTCTATCTCTACTGCTTCAGTCTCCCAGGGAGTTATCCAGTGATGTCTTCAGAGTGAGAAACTTTTAAGGAGCAATTAGACATATATTGGATAAGCCAATTAAACATAATTTCATTTTAATTATTTGTATCTGCAAGAGGATGTAAATTAGTAATGGTTTATCAAACTTTACAGTTGAAGTTATTAAAAAAGACCTCTGAATAGTAAGTGGTTGAAAAAAATTATATATATGTATATATATACACTCACACATATGCACACACTCACATTACTGCAGGAAGAGCTAAAATCAGTTCGGGGTTTTTTTTGTCTCTTGTAAAGAAGTGGCTCACACATGTTGTCCAGCTTAAAAGTTTCCAAGAAAGTTGATTGCCAGCAATTATTTTATATTTTACGGTGCATTCTTTCACTCTATATTTAGTTTTGTTCATATGGAGTGCTCAGTGCAATACAAAGGTTTGCAGAGGGTTGGAATTCTTAGATGCCTCCTAAAAGCTTCTTATTAACAGAGGCTGCTTAAAAGTACGTTCAGTAGCTGCTGGCTGCTCCTGAAATGCATAACAACAAGCTTTCTTGGGGGTGGTGGTGAAGGAAAACTTAAAAAGAATAAAAAAAAAAAAGGAGAGTACGCTAATTTTCCTCATTGTGAGTAGTTGGAAGTATAATGTCTTTATAAAGTAATAATTAAAAGAAAAAACAATTACTGCTGCCTTATCTGGACCTTGCAGCTGTACTTCTCCCTTCTGCATTAGCAGTGTGTGTTCTAAGGTTATGAAAAACCATGAAAATTGCATCTTAAGAGGAGTTTTATTCTTTTTCCTCAGATTTGATTGAAACAGACAGCTACATTTTGTGTATATATAATTAGGCAGTAAAATAGGCTTTGAAGGCAGATTGCTGTTTAGTATGTGAGTCACACGCACAACAGTCTTTCATTCAGGAACGAAAGACTGATCTTTTTAATGCCTCGACTTGCTCAACATGTTTTCTGAATGTTACATCTTGCAGGAAAGAAAGAAAAAAAGGAGAGAATGAAAAAAGCCCAAACAGTTTTTAAGCCATATTTCTCTCTTTCTTTCTGTTTTTCCTCATTTCCTCAAATGAAAAACAATCTGAAAAGCCAATCTAGATAGTCTGTGGTGATTTAACCTTATGACAAACCGATTTTTATAGTCTTTCTTTCCAGATTGTTGTCCAGGGTAGCATTGAATGCTGCACCAGCTCTAGGCTTATCTAATCCCTCTCATAAAAGGCCATTGTGGTAGTAAAACTGAGACCAATGGCTTTTTCATTCTCCACCTCTCAGCTCTCCAAAGTAATGGCAGTGGGGTCTCCTCTTCATGTTTTTCTTTTCAGATGCATAGTTTCTCCTTTCAACAAGGCTAAAATAGAGAGAAATAAAAGGAACACACATTTTCCTCAAAGCTCTTTCTATAAATACCTTCTGGAGAACTGAACGTAGGAACAATTATCTGCAATCTGAGTTGTTGTGACACTGCGTGTGAATACATCAACGTATCCTTGGAAGCTTCTGATGATTCTGAAGTATGTGAACATGTTAAAATGTTGGGCAGATAATACTTAGGCCTTCATATTTTCTGCTTAGGGTCACACTCTGGAATCCTTCCTCACCCTGAAGCCTGTGGAACTGCATATGTGATAAAGCTCAACACAGGCACAGTTCTCACACCTACTCCTTGCAAAGTACCCATGCATGAGCCATTGTCCATTTATTTTGTGCACTTGCAATGCATTCTTGTCAACAATAGTTTCCCAAAAGAAAAGACAGAACTCAGTTTTTTACAAAGAACAAGCATGAGGAGTAGACAGCAAATATTCTCCTGAAAAGGTGTACTTTCCCTTTTTTTTCCAAAAGCCTTGACCTCGGTGCTAAATGTTTTCATTAATAATATGCTAACGGATTCCATTTCAAAAGCAATTCACCATTTTGAACAGCAGTACAAGACAAAGTTGGTCTGCATTTGATTACAAATTTTTATTTTACTTCAGAGGAATATTTTTAACCAGCAGAATACAGAGTGCTAGATAAAATATTTACAGCTAGAATTCATACCAATTCATTTATCTAAATAAAAACACCACCTTTTAATACTTCTTATTAATATCAATATACTTAGAGATATCTTTTAATTTCACCATTAAAATTAAAACCCAACACTTTTTAAAAGCTATAAAACTTTGTTTTGGGCAAAATTTTAACACAAGTGATCTAATTCTGAGGGCATTACATTTGTGCACTTATAATTATAGAAATGTAAAATTTAAAAGCAAAACTTTATAATAAAAATTCTATAATTTATTCCTAAATTTCAAATCTGGAGAGAAAAGGAAGGAGGAGAATGTACTCTGCAAAATACTTCATATTTTGTCAGATTATCGTCCACAGTATGGAATAATTCGTAACTATCCTTGCCTTTTAAGCGCAATTGGGAAATCATCTGTTGGGCATTCTTGATTAATATGAGCTAGAATACACTCTGTAGAAATGGTGATCCCCACAGCATTTCTTCCACATTCTTTTAGAGTATTCCTGTGGGAAGATGGCTGAAAAAATAGCACTTCTGGTCCCAGGACACCACAGAAAACCAGAAGGATCCATGGGCATCTCCCAAGGACTCAAGACTTCTTTAACCAGAACTACAAAATCTGCAGCAGCTCTTTTTTTCACTTCATGGTGGCTGTTCAGGGGATAAGATAAAAAGTCTGCTGCCATCCCTGCTTAAAATGTTTGAAAGCACAGAACACAAGGCAGACAAAGTTCAGTCCTTGGACTGTGTTTCTTCTCTCTAATCCCAAAGAAGAGAGCAGTTTCAGTCTCCAGAAGTTCTGCTTTAATAGTAGTTATTTGCAATACATGTCTAAATCTAATGCAGCTGTTCTTAAACACCTTACACTTGATGTCAATATGCTTAACAAACACAGTCCTCAGGGCACCCTGTAAGGTAAGTAATCACCATTACAGGAAATTACAGGTGAGGAAGCAGAAGCATTGTGAGCAGACCCACAGGTTTCAAAGTCCAGATTGTGGAGAGGCTCACCAGCTAAACAGGTCACCTCTGGCTTGTGTTTGACAGGAACAGGGCCAGCTTGAGCACATGCCACTGCTTTAATGGAGACATAAGTGGTGCACTCAGTTTAGCTACAATCACAACTTCTTTGACAAGAAGAATGACAAACCAGTGATGATGATTGTTAGGTTCTTCTATCACAACGCAGTTTCATGGCCCCTGCTATGGCACAACTCCTAGATGTTGAATCAAGGAGCATAACAAGACTACTGGAATGTTGTACACACACCACATGCAGACAGATTAAGACACCACCAAAATCCTTTTGAATGTTGCATAAAATTTTCTGCATTATCAGGTGATTCATTGCCTTTTTTGGGTAAGTCTCACAACACCACATTTTTTGGTGACTAGATATTCCTTATCACGGAGCTTCTAAATCTCTGCAATCCTCAGAGTTTTTTTCTTGACATTTTCTTCTTTGTTTATCAGTCTTCTTCTCTTTTTAAATTAAGCTTTTGCAATCATATCCATCCACAAAATATCTAAAGTCTGGATGCGTCTTCTCAAACATCAAGAACGCAATTCGGCAATGTTTCAGGTAGCTGCACAGAAAATGTAAGCCTTGAAAGTAAGTAATGTCTCACCTGATCCAGGCTTCCACTAAAAAACACAGCTGCATTATTTTTGGCTGAGGAATTAAGGAATACATCCACACATTGTTTTAGTTACAATTTCAAGTCAAGATGGCCAAGTCACAGAGAGAAGTACTATGATCTTCCCAAGGTCACACAGTAATTCTGAGATGAGAACAGACCCCCCAGTTCCCCATCCTCTGCACTAATGAGATCATTCTTCTTCTGCATCTACACTGTTGTCTTTAACGTCTCTCTCAGTCTCCACGCTCCCCCTTCTTCTTTCCTACTGTTTTGATCTCCATCTCCTCACGTTTCTTTTCCAGCATGTCCCTTCCTGTGCAGTTGAGAGAACAAAGGTCATTCTGTGTTTCTCTCTTCCTGTCCCAGCACAGCAAAGGAAACATCAGGAGAGCAACAAGGATAGTCAGGAAAGCAAAAGGCCATAGTTGACTGCTCGGGTACACATAGAGTAGTTCTTCAGGATACTCTCGTCACTTATAGCTCCAGTGGCTCACATACTTCATTTGTTAAAATGCATCTTAGCCTGATTATCAAGATTTCAGGCATTCATTTTGTCCTGAAGCATTTATATTCTCCTTCCACACCTCTGCAGTTTTTGAGTCTACCAGACGTCAACTCCCAAACATGTTCTGATAACTTCTTTGGTGAGTTTTCAGCATCGTTCCTCTTCAAGCGCCTTTCTGTCAAAACTGTAGCAGCATGTTTCTTCATTCCTCCCCTGAGGATGATATACATAACCTTGGCTTCAAAAACTTTCACAGATTCATTCCTCACTTACCAGCCAGTACACATTCTGCCTCTTAGTCATCTTTATGTTACTCCTAGTATGTACTTATGATCTTATCTCTGGCCTATTCCTTCTGCTCATCCAGCATCATGCTTCTTGCTTTCCTTTCACATTGGACAACAAATCCCTGTCACCCCCACTTCTGCTGCAGACTCCTTACGCCTAACTGGTTACTTCTGTACAAATTCCATCTCAAGACTCATCTTCCCTCTACCTAGCCTATGACTCCTGGCCTTCTCTCTAATAAAACAATCCAATCCTATTCCCTAACCCTCTGTTTCATTTCTCCATGCTCATTTGTTCTCTTAAATTCTCAGGTATGGCAAGTACCCACAGGTCTTTTGTACATTTTTCATCTCAGCACCACTATAATGTGGATGCTGCCCAACTAAAATACTGAATCTGCATCCATCACTTTTGTTACAAATTACAATTGACTGTGAAACATTAAGCAATTTTGTATGAAAGTAGCTGTAAAAAATATACTGTGTAATGGAGTACTAAGGCTACAGATTTTAACTTGTAATGCCTGTTTCTAATCAGACACAGATTATTAAGCAAGAAATACATGTTTTCAATATTATCTGAATGTTTACACAATGCACCACATAAAGAAATAAGTTGTTGTTTAAATTACTTGAGGATAAATTGAATAACTATACAGTGAACTGAAAGCTATATTCATGTCTGGGTAAAAGGTTTGTAGTTCAAATTCTACAGCAGAACTTCACCAAACTATTAAGTTGCAAGATGGGGGAGACTTACTAGGTCATTCAGTCCATTCTAATGTCAAAATTGAGTCATTCCCTGTAGTATTTATTTTTAGTGCTTTTTCCAGCCTAATGTTCAAGTCCTATGCAATGGGACTTAAGAGCTTCCTTTGGGACACTATTTACTTCACTGACTAGCACATTTCAGTGTTAGGATTTTTTTTATGTCTTCAACTGTTGTTTGTTTTTTTTTTTAATCTCCTGTGCTCTCAAAAATACCTGTCTATCCTGTCTATCTTTTACACTCTCTCCCTGTCCCCAAATAAATACATATACACACACACACAGTCTTCTGTATATCATTCCCTCTAGTTGCCAGTTGCCAGGACATTTCTGTTGCTTTTCTATAAACACCACAGCGGTACTTTGTTTCCATGTATAACTTATATTTGTGTGCTGAAACATCGGAGGCACTGACCTTCAGATCAAATATCAAATGGAGACTCCCTGCGAATATGCAGATAAATGTAAAAGAGTCTATGGACTGTTCTGAAGAAGAAAACATTATTAGCATTGCCACTTTCAAAAAAAGAAAAAGTAGTATCTAACGTAAGTATCTGCCAAGTGTATAATGACTCCTCTGTATGTTTGTATCACCGGTTCCCACACTCTGGTCTATGGATCACTGGCAGTCTGCAATGCTGTAATAAATTATCCACAACCAATCTGCAGAGCCAGTAGCTTGGACACATCAATTAAGTGTGTTCAGAAGGGTGCCAGATAGGCTGTGATAAATTCTGAGGGCTCTAAGGATGCGCTAACCCAAAATTTTTCGATCAGCGTGATAATTTCCAATGTACTGCTTTCAAATCTGCTGGGAGAAACCTTTCATGTGCAAAATGTTGCATACAAGAGAAATGCCACTCATTGTTTACCTAATTAATCTGGCAAATATGTCCTCAAAGAGATTTTTGTCTTCTCTTTAGTACAAAGACGAAGAAAAAAAGACCAACAGTTTAACCTTTGAGGACATCCTGTGCGTGCAGTACTGAGATTGTCTGCAACATACACGCAGGAACAAAGGGTGCCCTTGGAAGAGATCGTCTGAGGGAAGGTAACTAGTCTCAGCTGCAAAAGACGGCAGGACTACATGACATTTTCAGACATTAATAAATTTAACACGAATGATCTTAATGTTCGTCCTATTAGTGGGACGGGGCACCGGCAAGGATTGGAGAAAGCCCTTCCCAAGGTTGTCTGTGAATAAGTATTTGCCGTCGCCTTTGTTGCCCCATTAAACCCTGCTACTGGACGCAGGTTCCTCGGGCTCCCGGGTAACACGGCACGGCGGCCTGACGGGTCCCTCTCCACGTCCCCCGCAGAGCCGGGCGCGGCGGGTCGCAGCTCCGGGCTCAGCGCCGCCGCCAGCCGCACAGCAGCGTCCATCCGCAGCCAATGAGATGGCGGGAAAGCGATTTCTGGAGCGGTGATTGGCCGCTGCCCGCTCCGCGCCTCGGGCGCCGGCGGCCGGGGGAGCGCCGCGGCAGGGGAGGGGAAGGGAGCAGCGCGGCGCGGCGGGCGGCTGGGCGGACGGGCGGACGGGCGGAGGGTTGCTGCCGCTCCGAGCCTGGCTTGGGGTTCCCGCCTGTCCGCGCTGATTGGTCTTGCGGCCAGGCTGCTCCGGGAGAAGGAAGAAGGAACGTTTCGTCATAACAAACACGTTTTTGAACTGTCCAGGAGTGTAAAATATGAGCCTCACGTTCCTTTCGCTAAAAATAGACGTTTGACGGTAATTTTGCGGAGCGTATATGCTGCGTCTGGCAAGATTTAAAAAAAAAGGAGGGGGGGGAGGGGCGGACGGAGATCTCGGATTATTAGCGGCCTGCAGCTGCATTAATTAAAAACGGATTTCCTATTTTAGACAAACCACTAATTTATTGGCCTTCTGTCTGTCTTGTAAAACGTACATGAATACAAAGCTGTAATTTAATTTGGCGAGCAGGCAGAAATTAAGGCGAAAGAGCCACTAAATCACACAGTGGGCACTGGCCTCTTTTTGAAATAGGAACATTTGTAACCTGACAAGACAAAGTGGTCTTTTCGCAGCCACTCATGGGAATCGACTGCTGTAGAGGCACCCACGGGCCTGCAAGTGGTCTTGCTGTAATTTCTGCTACAGAAATAGATAAATAAAACCCTGCTTCGGTAATCATGCAGTACGCTGGGGCAGGCTCCTTCCCTGTATAGTCATACCCAAAAGCCAGGAGGGAGAGGGGCAAGACGGGAGGCTCCCCTCTGAATTTTGTGATCTTAGGAGGTTTGTGAGGATATTTTATCCATTATTTGGCAGCTGTGGTTGGAGAAATGGCTCTTCCACAGACCATTGCTTTCAGAAATTAAAATGATGGTGTAACGCAGATAAAGCAGAGGCATTTCTGCAATCTCTCCCAGTGACTGTTCCTTGGCTAGTTAACAGACCATCTATTGAGAAGCAATTTTCTTTGGGCTGAAATTATGTGCTGACCGTAGCAGATCACTTCCCATAATACCCCTTCCCCCACCCAATGCTAAATACAAATGGTCTCCTACTCACTGTATAATAATGTGAAAATGACTGTAATTTTGCAGACGAGAAGCAGCCCAAAGTGAAACATGTCTAAACAGAGGTTGATATTGAAAAATCAGGGCCATTACCTAAATCTGAGAAATACATACTGTAAAGAAACAGGAACAGTGATCTGCAACTAAGTAGATTAAAAAAAGTAGGCCTGGTGGTGCTGATCTTAAATTTTTGCTAACTGCTGAGTGAAATCACCCAAAAATTACCCCAGGGAACCTGTGATTTTCAGTTGTAACAACATTACGCATGCTCATTCTCCCACAAATGACAAGTGCCCGGGCACAAGCGGGCCATCCCCAGGTACCACTGGCAGTATCCGCAGCCATCTTGACTGCCAAACTGGTTGGGAAGTGACCCCTCGCAGCGCTGTCAGAATGCCAGTGCAGGAGGGCAGGGATGTGTTCACACTGCAGCATTTCTTGTTTGCACTACACAGATGCCGTGCCTTTTTTTTTCTTCCCCTTCTCTTTGTAATCACTTAAAAAATTAATGTGATCAAGGGCCTCCTTGGCAATGAACTTATCCCCGCTAATAAACCCTTCATTATCAGCCCCTGAAGGGGAAGTGTGTTTACACCAGGAAGAACGGAGTGGTTTTCTCTGTGCCGCTTCCAGGCGTCCCAAGGGAGTGTGTGCTGGTGACTCCAGTGCCCTTGGGCCGAAGGGATGATGGGGAGCTGGGGCTCATGGGACCGGGACAGGAGCCTTGCCACCCAAGGGCCCTGGTCACACTGGCCTGGTGGCCAGGGCATGGCCAGCTGCCACTTCATGGGTGGCTTTCATCCCCCCACTCCCTATCTTGCATCACCGGTTTTACTCTTCAACTGCCTCTCCACTAATCACCTCTTTGATGGGAAATGTGTAACTGTGTAACGCAGGGACGCTAATGCCCATAATTTGATCAGCTGGATGAAGTCCAAAGAGGTATTTTGTCACCCTGTCACGGGTGTGCAGGACATCGTAAATGCCATGCTTTGACTTCTCGCCGGAAACCTTGACTTGGGCAACGCATGCGTTTGGCAAGAAAAACATCCCCTATCGATTTTCACAGGGAGATAATTCCCAGTGAGATCAAGGGAAAAGAGGGGGTCGGGGGAAGTAAAACCGCGCTTAATGGCATGAAAAAGCAGAGGGTCTGAGCCCCCGGTCTAGCGCACGGCGGTGCCTGGCGAAGGGCGGCACCCCCTCCTACGCCCCCGGTGCCCGTGGGCAGCCCCAGCCCCCACCCGCCGCCGCCGCCGCCGCCGCCGCCTGCGAAGGGTTAAACGCAATTTAACGCAGTGGTGTAGCGTAATGGCTCCCAACCTAAACAAAAGGAATGATTAAGGGGGATATTTTCGAGCTACACAAAGCCCGATAGGGAAGATTTGTGTTACTAATTCCTGTGAAAGGATGTTCACGTGGTAGTTATACGGTCGCTGGCATTCACAGTTCAGTGCGTGCAGCAGTAAATCAGCAGCCTGGAAACAAAAGGGTTATTTTCTGCTTCCCCCTCCTTCCGAAAAAGAGGGGGAAAAAAAAAAAAAAGAATACGACCTGCCTAACTTAAGCCATATTATAAAAACGAACAGGGAATAAAATACATGAGGAGAGGAAGAGATGGAATGCACGAAAGAAGGCTGGTTCGAAAGCGCGGCACTCGCTGTCCCCCGAGCAGAGGTGGGGGTGCTGCCCTGCCCTGAACCTGCCTTCAGCCCCTTCCTCCACACACAGTTTGCTTTGCTCCCCCACTAAGCACGGAAATAATCACAGATGTGTATCACCAGCCCTTTCTCCCTCGCTTCAAGCTGTTATAATTTTGAATGAGGGGGCATTTAAAAATCATGAGTGAGATTCTAAATTGCCTCTTTGAAACCGGCACAGAAATATCATTCATCATCACTTCGAAAACTGCCCTGAAATTAAATTGAAATGAGGGAGTCTTCCTCCCAACGTGTGAGTCTTGGCAGAGCTACTCTCCACCTTGGTTTTCTATTTTTTCCCCTCCTCTCTCTCGCTTTTTTTTTTTTCCCTAAGCCCTAAAATGTTATGTAGGATAATTGAAATGGGAAACAGGATTTCTATCTGTCTGCAGCAGCAGGCTGCCGACTGTAGCACTCGGCGTAAGCGCAGGGCTGCAGAGCGAGGGGATGTGCGTGCGTGCGTGTGCCCGATGTGAATGTGTGTGTGCGTGTGTGTGCGTGTTCTGTCTCTCACCCTCGCCGGCAGGCAGGAGGAGCGGCGGGCCAATGAAAGAGCCCGGTTTCATAAAAGCTGGCTTCTGATTGGCCAGGAGGGAAAGGGCATTGTGAACAAAGAAAAGTCCCTCTCAGGTACCGCGCCGGAGCGGGCTCCCACTCCCCCGCCTCGGCCGCCGCCGCGGGGGCAGCGCCCGTGTCCCCTGTGTGTGTGTGTGTGTCAGCGTGCAGGGGGACAGGCAGAGGTGCTATTTTTTTTTTTCCTTCTCGCCCCGTTTTTATTTTTGTTTTAATTTTGTTTCTAGAAAGGAAGGTTCATGGTATCTGGTGCTCTCTTCTTCCAAACACAATAAATGTTGAAGACATTAGATTTTTTTTTTCCTAAAATAAAAAGCGGCTGCAACAAAAACACACTCAATGCAGTTAGAAGGAAAAGGTCAACTCGATCCAATACAGACCGTAAGTACGGTTGCGTGGTGTGTCTATAGCACTTAGAGGGGATTTTTTTTTTTCTTTGCAAAGGGGAGTGTTAAAAAGAGTTTGGGAGTTGAGGTACTAGGGCTTTTGGGGGTTTTAAAAAGGAAAAAAGCCCACAAGCAGGATGAGTTATTTGAGGGAAATAAGAGGGCGAAAGCACTGTAGTCACACAAATCATACTTGGCGGTGCACTTGGGGGGCGTTAAAGCATAATGCCTTTTTGGGGCTCCGACTAACCAAGGGAGGGGGTGTGAAAAAAAAGTGACACAGTTACAGACAAGCCTGCATACCTCTCCCTCCCCCCTCGGCCCGAGAGCGAGGCGCTGGTTAGGAGAAGCGGGGGGGTACCTACAGCTCCCGGCGGCACGGGAGGCATTTCTCCTGTCACACGGAGACGCCAGAAACGCGAGGCTGGAGCGGGGAGGGCCGGGTCCGATCGCCCGTTGGCGGCCGGTGCCTTGTCCGTTTTCCTCCCGCCTCGGTCTCCCAGCCGGCCGCCTTCCCGAGGCGAGAGAAGGGGAGAGCCCCAAGGTAACGCACCCCCTGACCGGAGGGCCTGGAGGCGGCGGGGAGGTTTGTAAGGTGTTTGGCGGGAGCACCCGCTTTGCCGCGGCACCCCCGGGCTCCGGGGATCCCCTCGGCCGCGGGGGTGGCGGCGAGAGGCCGGCACGAGAGGCAGACTGACGGGCTTGTTCGGTTGGTCTCTCTGTCTGTTTTCGGTGTGTTAAAGCCCCGAGCCGCTCTGGCTGGATACGCTTGTCACCCATTTTTGTTCTCACGACAACCAATGGAGCCTGCCAGCCTCACGTGACGCGGGAGGCCTGAACTGTAACGGAACCCCCGCGCCTCGGGGGTTGGCGGTTGCTGGCGCGAGCGCTCTTCCTCCCCTCCCCCTCGCCCGCCACCGGCAATTCATTACGGCTTTTAGCTTCCCGTCGCCGGCTAATTAAAAATACTAAGCTAAAGCTCTGAGACCGTCTGACTTGGGGGGGGGAGAAGGAGGAGGGAAGAACGGAGGGAGGGAGGGGGTTGGCAGTAGACTGCGAGGTTTGCCGAGACAATAAGGTGGGAGCGATCTGTCCTGAAAAAAAGGTCTTCTGCTTTATCTCCTCGGACTCTAATTACTGAATTACTTACCGCATGACTGATTAGCCCAAGCTCACGGGTTTTTAATTATTATTGTTATTTTTTTTTCCGAGACAGCAATTTGAAACTCTGTGCTTATGCTTTTTTTA